>JAASFQ010000562.1:0-19140 GCA_023333845.1 Globisporangium polare | reverse complement strand
CCGGCGGAAAGTCTTCTTCACTTTGGACTGGACGCCGCTCCTTGATGAACGTCCGCTGTCGCCTATTCCAAGGCAGCGTGAGTGAGCACGGGTGATATGAGAAGTTAGTTTCCCCACACACCCTTCCTTCCTTCTGTCCATGCCTCTGTGTCCTTCCTTCACTTTCGCATGCTCATCTTGATGCACGTGCATTCTGCCAACTTCACACCTTCCACTGTTTAAGCTCGCACTCAGCAGTGATTCAGGATCACTCCATGCATTCGAACGCTCTGGTCTGAGCCAAAGAAACCACCGTCCGCGTGGTTGCTTATCCAAAGTTGTGCTTCAGCAGGTACTTCCAAGTACACTTTGAGCGCTAGCCGAGGAAGAAGCAACAGCGTGATCAGGCGGAGGGAGGAGGCTCGAGTTTGGGTGGATGAGTCGTTTTCATCGAGCGTGCGTCCGATAGCATCTGCGCTCTCAGACTCGCGCCGTTCATGATGACGGACGAGGCTGGTGGCTTGCATCGCTCAGCAAGAAACGCCTCGATTGAGCGAGAGCAAAACAGCCCGAAACTTGAGAGAGACTGGGTCGAGGATTTTGGGAGCTTTTGCCGAAATCAGCGTAACCAGCGTAACTCGGCAATATTTTGAGATGTTTTGCTTCTGCTCGAGAGAGACAAAGCTCATCTTAAACTCCGTCAACGAGAGGCATTGCCACAAACAACAACACTGGAACAAACATGAGAATGATCCAAGCTGCGATGCCGCTCCGCCACGCTCCGCCCATGATGCTGCTGCTCCTGCTGGCATCCGCCCCCCAAGCCGCCACGGCGGCGGTCAGGTCGACCGGATGCAAGGACGACGGCTGCGTCCCGACGTCCTGCATGTCCGAGTGGTGGCGCGAGACGAACGCCATCGCGCTCTCAGGCGCGGCCGTGCTTGTGTTCTTCGCCACGTTCCTGCCGCGCGTGCTCGTGCGCCTCGTGATCTTCGTGCTCACCAAGCTGCCCTTCATACGCCAGTACGTCTGCTGCTACCATGCGTGAGACTCTCTATCATGCGGCACTAGTACTGACAAATGCCATGATGTATGTGCTCATGTGTCTATGCCAATAGGACCGCGGAGGACTTTCGCAAGTCGTGCATGGGCTCGTCCGCGTACCTCATCTCGGCGTCGCTCGTGATCCTCGCGCTCAACATCTCGAAGCTCAGCCCATTCTTCTGCCACCTGCACATGTACATCTGGGGCGCGTTCTTCCTCGTCTGGCTCTACTCGCTCTTCAACGTCGTCGAGAGCGTGCGTACCATTTCACATTTGCTCTCTCGTCCCGTTGTTTATCTCCAGCATCCATGAACCATTTCGTTGCCGTTGCTGTTAATCATGCTGCCTCCATACGCCCGTGATGAACGACAGCTCGCTGTCCGGCGGTTCGTGGGCGCGAGCGGCGACTTCTCCAAGAAAATGGTCATCTCTGAGTCTGTCAAGGTGCGCATCCCATCACACACTATAGCACTGAGCTCTCTCTCTCTCTCTAGGTGGACAACAAATTGATACTAACACTGCAACTACAATGTGTATATGTGTAGATCCTGCGCCTGACGGTGCTGCTCATCATCGCGCTCATCATCTACTCGTCCGTGCTCGGGAGCAGCCAGACACTCAAGTACTCGATCCTTGCGGTCATCGGACTCGCCATCGCACTCGGCTTTGTGCCTTCGGTACGTCGCTGTGTCCTTTGCCCATGCTTTGTCTCTCACTATCATACTCACTATTGTATCAAACATGCTACTGCTGCAGTTCCACAACGTGGTCGGCGGGCTCTTTTTGGCGTTCAACTCGCAGTTCAAGATCGACGACTTCATCCAGGTGGGCGACGCCAAGGGCTTCGTGCACCGCGTGTCGCTGCGCTACACGACGGTCGTGAGCATGGATGGCACGAAGCTCTACGTGCCCAACAGCTTCTTCCTCTACAAGCCCATGGTGAACTTCACGCAGCGCCCCAAGCAGGACATCGACATCCACGTGCGCGTGGCGACGTCCACGCCCGTCGACAAGCTGCGCACGGGCATCACGAAGCTCGAGGTGATGCTCCAGTCGCTCCACGTGGCGCTCACGTCCCACGAGGAGAACCAGTCGGACCTGCGCCACGGCGAGAAGTGGGAGCGCTTCTTCTTCGTGGCCATGGAGGAGCTCTACCACATCCGCGTCTACTCGTACACCGAGGAGCTCGACTCACGCAAGTACGCGATGATCAAGTCCGAGGTCTGGCTCGCCGTCATGGAGATCATGGAGGAGCTCGGCATCGACGTGCTCAGCCAGCAGCAGCACGAGCCTCAACGGGATGACGACAGCCTGCAGCACAAGAACCCGTTCGCGGAATCCCCCCACACGCGCCGGAGCCCCGACAACGACGAAGCCCCGTTCGCCAGTGAGATGAACGCAGTGATTGGCGTCCAGTCGTCGCCTGGAGGCAGCCGCACGCAGCTCTAATGCGCTCTCTTTCTCTCTGAATTTAACTTATCGTCTTCTTGTATCTGGTTACAGCAACTGTTTGTCACGAGCCTGTCACGGTGTCTCTCTGTCTTAGAACTGGTCGATCCACTGGGAGCCCTGGATCTCGCTCTCCATGTCCCGCATCTCCTGCTGCAGGTCCTCCTCGAGCACGAACGCGCGCTCCTTGAGCGTCCAGCCGCGGATGCGGTTCTCCAGGCGGATGTACCTGCTGAAGCACGTCATGAACTTGCCGTGCGCCAGGTGGAAGATCTCGCCGCCTTCTTTGTACTGGAACGCCAGGTCGTCTAGTGTTCTCTTGCTGGACACGCCGAGCTGTTGGCCACTAATACCATCACTCGACCAGACGTTGTTGCTGAAGCCATTGTCAGAGACATCCAAGATGATTGGGCCAGCGCTGTCCTGCTGCGCCGCGTGTCCTTGTAGGAAATGGAAGCTCTCTCGGTCCGAGCGACCACCAAAGACTGGCGAGAGCGGCATCATTGTGGTTGCCATCGCCAACGGCACATCGTCGTCACTCTCTTGAGACGCAAAGTCCGCACTCGAGTACCCCCTGCGCTTTGCGAAAGCGTTGCTCCTGCTGTTGCCCGTGACGCGACGCGACCGCGGGTCTTCCACGATCGTGTGGCGCAGGAGCTCCGAGTCGTCGCGCGTGCGGGGCTTCGAGCGTGCGCTCACAGGCGCGAACGTGGTATTCGTGTTGCTCCGCTGCAGTCTGTGTGCGTCCCTTGTTGGTGTCGTCGTGCTGTCCACCTGCTTTTGCTGCGGATGCATGGACGGATACTCGATTGGCGACTGGATCCAGCGGCCGCCGTGCCACATGAAGCGGTACGAAGCGCCAAGGCATTCCAGGCGGGACGCACATAGAGCTTTCACGGTCGAGACCAGTGAGTACATGAACACCTCCGACAGAAACGAGTGCGACGGCTTGAGGTCTTCTCGTGCATTCATCAGGCAACTCCAGCGGCTATTGCTCAACGTCGACTCGGAGCTCTCGAAGAACATGTCGGACGCGTCGACCATCTCCGCGACCGTCAAATACCCCAGCTGCTCCGATTCGGTCGCGTACGACGAGTCGTAGCCCGCGCCCGAGATTTTCCCCTCGCGCACCTGCGAGAGCCAACTCTGCAGGTCGAGACTCGGGAGTTTGCCCAGCGGACAGGACTTGAGCTGACTCGAGAGAGCGAGCCACTTGGACTGGCGCAGACCCAGCTCTGTGGCCAGTTGAGAAGCGCCGTCCTCCAGCGTCTTGAGGCGCATCAAGAGCATGCGGAAGCAGCTGTCCATGGAGTCGCCGTCGATGTCGTCGACAGCATCAGGGGATGAGCTGAGCCAAAGATCGTCCTCTGCTTGAAAAGCCGTCGCATCAGAGCTCTTGCTGCCGAGCAAGCGCTGTGTGACCAGCGAGCACCTCGCGCAGATGTCTTCTATCTGAGTCAGGATACCCAGCTTCTCATTAAAGTGCTCAACCTGGAAGGACATAGGGGTATGGAGATTTGAGCTCACACACACAGGCAGTGAAAGATGGTCAAGAGAAATAAACGTCTTACGTTCTGAGAAACGACGTCCAGTACTCGCAACCGATGAGTTGAGCGGAGCTTCTCGAGCTGCTCGCCCGTGAGCCCTGCAATAGAGGACATTAACAAGCGTACTTGTCAGCATCCAGCAATTCTGAATGATCTAGCACAGAGTCATCAAGAGCTACGTACATGAGATGTTGAGGTCATCCTTGAACACGAGCGAGAAGAGCACGTTCCCGTCGATGCAGCTGGACTCGGTCGCGCGCAACAGCTCCTCCACTTCGCTGCTGGACTTGGCATGGAAGAGCTTCTCCTCTGCGAGTAGGAAGAGCGCGATGCCCACGCCAAAGAGAATGCGCAGTCCTTGTGAGAAGAACCCGTCCCAGATGCGCAGCACTGTCGGCAATGGGATGGCGGAGGACGTAAAGATGCTCAAAAACCACCGCTCCACGAGGCGGTCGACGGGGAAACCAAGCGCTCGCAAGTGGGAGAAGAGTGCTGGTGCGCGATCTTCAAGCAGCGACTGGAACGCCGCGACGTCGACCTGGAGCGCCGGTCTGTGGCCGTGGAAGTAACCAGGGAGGATCGCATCCATCAGGCTACAATGGGGAGGATTCAACACTGCTATTAGTAGCGAGCACGGTCATGAAGACACAGTTGGACGATAATCACGCACCTATTGATGACCCAGAAGGCGCTTTCTTCCTCCAGGTAGGCGAGCAGCAGACACGAAACTCGCCACGGACACGGGTGCGAGAATGGACTGCCAACAACAACGATATTAGTGCTGAGTACAGCAATGTCAGAGCTTTCAAATGGACAATGGCTACGCACTTGTAGCGCGAGTTTGCGATGAGCACGCGTCGTCGTGCCGACAGCTCCCAGTCCGCACTGGGGGCGTCGCTCGGGTACACGTAGTCGCCCAGTCGTCCTTTCACCAGTTGCTTGAGCGTGTTGCGGGACGAATCATTAGCAGCACCTCCACCAGAAGCAGAGTCCCCACTCGCCATCGCTTCATCGTCCGTGTCTTCGTCCGTTTCCATAGATTGCTGCACCAGGTACGAACCACGCGGGTCGCCAAATTCGCTCGGTCGTTCGTTATACACGGACGAATCTGATTCTGCACGAGTCAGCCTCGCCGACTGCAGCGCCATGTCCGCATCCGCATGCTGCATCTCGTGCAGTGCTAGCGCTCGCAATCTCCCAAAGAGCATCTGATTCTCCGGACTCTCTGGATCCTCAGAGTCGATCGGCGCGGCGTATTCTTCAAAGAGTGTCGTCGCGGGAACATACAAAGAGCTCTCTTTTGAGGACCCCAACTGGCGGAAATTGGTGGTCTTGCTGGCTTTGCGGATCGACCGCTTGAGCTCCGCACGCCGCTGCAACTCCGTGGCGCCAGAGAAACCCTTCCATAGCTGTCCGCGCAGCTCATCGGGGATACCGGCGCGGATCGCAGAAATGATCTACACAAGCACACAAAGGAAAGAGTGATTAAACTAGCGTATTAGGCGATCGACTTGCGCGTGCTTTCGTACCTCTGGCGTGTTTTCGTACTTGCCAGCGGCGACGCACTTCTCCAGCTGCGTGTACTTGGTCTCAGCGTGGCCTTTCAGCAGCAGCGAGAGCCATTTCCTATTCACAAGAAACGATTAACAATAGGAAAGTCAGCATTCGATCACAGTCAGCAAGGACATGCGAATCAATAACAACAAGTACTTTGCAGCGGGGGTGAGCTCCTGTCGCTTGCCTCCACCAGCGGCGGCAGCGCCTTCGTGCTCGTCCTGCAGCTTGAGCACAAACATCTTGGATGGCGGTGTCGCGATCCACACGAGACACGTCTGGCGCTCCAAGGCCGACAACTTGCTCGCAAACTTGAAGAGGCTCTCTTTCTTCTTCTCCTCGATGATGCGCTCGCCCGTGACGCGCACGGTAGGCGCGTGACGCACATCCACGCGGCCCTGGAGCTCGTTGAGCGAGTCGTCGCGGAAGTACAGGAGGTCGCCGGTCGCCAAGAACACGAAGAAGTGGCGTTTCCAGTACGAGATGATGCTCTTTGGGCTGTGCCCAGTTCTCTCGCGCTTCTTGGCCATCCAGCCAGAGTGGAGCACGTCGATCGCAGGATAGAAGGCTGACAGTGCGGCCAAGAGGGACAGACCCTGCTGCGACTCGCTGGCGCTGAAAAGACGAACAGCCAAGTCACAGTGAGCCAATGAGATCACCAACAACGGATATAAACAGCGTAAAGCCACGTACTTTCCCCACTCTCGACCATTGTGGAACGCCAAGAGCGTCACATGCTTTCATCACAACAGCGAGAAGAAAAACCGTGGTCATACAAATGTACGCTCGCGCACAACCATCTTCACAGCAGCGATTCTTACCAGCGGCGTGATCACTGCGAACCTCTGGTCGTGGTTCTCGAGACCCGCGTCGTTCCCATCCGAGCGGTTCTGTCAAACAGCAGCATGAGGCGACAGGAAGTCAGCGGAAGGTCGAGTTGACCTTGCAACCACGAGCAATACGGTGCTCCTACGTACAAACTTTACAGGCTTCTTTGCAGTGTGAGGAGACGTCGGTAGGAAACAACAGATGCCGATAGCGTCGGTCATATTGATGATGCCTTTCGGCGTGGACACGAGCAGCACCGGTACGTCGCGGCACGCATC
Source organism: Globisporangium polare (assembly GCA_023333845.1). Taxonomy (NCBI): domain Eukaryota; phylum Oomycota; class Peronosporomycetes; order Pythiales; family Pythiaceae; genus Globisporangium; species Globisporangium polare. The sequence goes on along the minus strand of JAASFQ010000562.1, from coordinate 12,461 downwards.
TACACAAGCGCCATCAGCACATACATGAACAAGAACCACTCGCCAACGAGATCAACACACAGCACCGCGCTCTCACCATAGTGGCGCAGCTCCTTCGCGCCGTTGGCGGTGGACACGAACACAAAGTAGCGCCGGCGCCAGCGCTTGCTGAAGCGCCCGAGCTTCTTCAACCAGCCGTGCCAGAGCACCGTCACGTCGCGCAGGTTCTGGAACCCCGTCGGGTTCGAGCTGCACACACAGAGTACTGTGTCAGCTCCACGAGGCACTTGTCCACAGGGATGGCTGCTGCGCGCTCCACCATACGGACACATGGAGAAGTCGCACGGAGCACTCACTTGCTGCGCACTTTTTGCATGCTGCTGCTTCTTTTTGTTTGGTTGCTTTTTTGGAGCTCTTCGAAAAATGCGGTCGCGTGATTGTGCGCGCACGGATATCGAAGTTGCAGCAAGAGAGTGCCTTTTCTTCCCGTCACTAAACCGCGGGATTTGTCGCCAAAAACAAATCGCGGTTGCCAGCTTCCAATACGAGACCCTCTCGAGCCTGCGAAGAACGACATCGCTTTCCACAGTCACATCTCACTTTCCCCTTCCGCTCCTCAAGAACCTCGCCATAACGACAGTGAAGCCAGAATTGCCAGGGCGAAGCTGTCACTACCGTCTCCGCAGCAACTAAACGTCCGATGCGGAGAACATCAACCCCGCAACCACGTTGTTGCTGTGTCGGACACAAAGGAGGCGAAGCGCAGGAAAGGAAGCCATCCCGACGAAAGCGACAAGCGATCCGCCACTATCACTCTTCGCGTCTCTATCTCTCTATCTCTATCTCTGTGTGTGTCTCTCTCTCCCCCCCCTGAAGGCTAACAAGCGCACTACGATGTTCAAGAAGTTCTCGGAGCGCTTCCCGACGGCAGCCAAGAGTCTCGAGTCGCTCACAGGCGCCCCTGCGAGCGCGACCGACTCGCCCGCGACCACTGACGCTAGCAGCAGCGACGCCGAGAACAGCAGCAGCCAGCAGAACGCCGAGGAGACCAGCGCTTCGGCTCAAGGTGGCAACGCAAGTGATGCCACTGGCGATGCGAAGGACGGCGGTGAAGAGGAAGGCGTGACTGCCGCACCGAAGAGCGACGACCGCCGCATGGCGCACGTGAAAGCCGCGCTCGCCGAGAAGCTCAACTCCGAGTCCGTCTCGGCCGCCGCGTCTATCGCAGCAACGAGCATGCTGGGCTTCATGAAGAAAGCGCAGAGCGTGGCGTCTGTGGCTGCGCGCGAGGGCGCTGCGAAGGCGACGGTGTGGAAGAACAAGGCGTTTGACGCGGCGGACATGGACGCGCTGCAGCGCCGCCTGAGCTACGCGCTGGACCGCTCAACGGGCGAAGTGAACCTCGAGCTGCTCAACTTCTCGTACATCACGGACAACATTGTGGCCATGGGCTTCCCGAGCATGAACCTCGGCACGAACCGCACGCTGATCAAGGACAACCCGATCGATCTCGTGTCCATGTACCTGAACGACAAGCACGGGGGCCACTACATGATCTGGAACCTGAGCGGTAAGTGCATTATGGTGTCGTCATATATGGTCAATGAGGGGCTGTACGGCTGACGCTTTGTGACTTGATCGATTGATTGTTGCAGAGGAAACCTACGACTACACCTACTTCGACAACCAGGTGCGCACTCATGTGTCGTTATTACGTCTTGTTGTACGAACATGACTGACGCTCTGTTGACTCCTCATTAGGTTTTGGAGTTCAACTTCCCTGGCCACCCAGCGCCACCTCTTGGCACGTAATACATTCGCTAGCTTGGCGTATCTTGTTTCCGTATTGCCATTCTGACAATTCTTTATGTGATGATGTTGATTTGTTTGCAGGCCTTGTGTTTAAGATCTGCTCATCGATCGAGAACTGGCTGCAGGCGGATGAGAAGAACTTGGCTGCGATCCACTGTCTCACGGGCAAGGGGCGCACGGGCACGGTCATCGCGTGCTACTTGGCGTGGACGGGACAGTTCCCGAACGCGATGGAGGCTCTCGAGTACGTCGCTGAGCAGCGAACCACGTCGGTCGAGAAGCTCACGATCCCGTCCCAGAGACGATACATCCAGTACTTCACGAACGTGATGGATGGCGTCAAGCCGCGATCGTCGCCACTGCTGCTTCGTCGCGTGATCATTAACACAATCCCAGTGTTTGGCTCGCGACGAGTGCTCGAGCCAGTGAAGAAGGAAGCGATCGAAGGAGAAGCTGCTGTTAGCGGTGGTGAGACTGAAGGTGATGCTGACGCTGACGCTGCTCCTGCTGCTCCAGCTCAGGAAGCTGTCGCAGAAGAAGAAGAAGCGCAGGAGATCATTGAAGAGGGTTGCTGCCCGTACCTCCAGATCTTCAAGGGCGGCAAGCTGGTTTTCACCACCACATGGCGCGACATGGAGACGGGCAACGGTGTGCAGTGGGCGAGCACCAACGACGGCTCCATCTCGTTCAATGTCGACTGCATGCTTCAGGGCGACGTGCTCATCCGCTGCCGACACCTGACGGACGCTGGCGAGCGAATCTCCATGTTCCGTGGCGCGTTCCACACCGGGTACATTCCGCAGGGCATCCTGAGGTACGCTTTGTGTTGCTTAGACTTGCTTGTTGACAACCGAGAACCACGGCTAACTATCTCCTCCTTTATTTGTGAACTGGATGCAGACTGACGAAGGCGCAACTGGACGGCGCGTGCAGTGATCCTCGTTTCGACCAGGATTTCTTCGTGGACCTGATCTTCGCCGATGTCGAGACGGACAGCGGAGCTCGCACTCAGCCAGACGGCTCGGTGACAGCGAGCGGACCGAAGAGCGAAGGCGTCGCTCTGACGGAGGAAGACCGCCAGGCCTACGAAGACATGTTGCACCGTGACGAAGCGTTCTGGGTGGATATTGAGGCGCGAAAGGAGCGACTCCAGAAACTGCGCGAAGAGCAGTTGATCAAGAAGCAGCAGGAGGCGGAGGCGGAGGCTGCAGCTGCCAGAGCCGCGGAGGCCGCCGCTGCCGCTGAAGCTGCTGCGCGCGCTGAGAAGGCGGAGCAGGCGAAGAAAGAAGCGCTCAAGGCGCAGAGCTCGTTCAGCATCGTTGGTGGCGACGAAGAGTTGCAGTACAAGCCTTCCAAGTCGAACCGCAAGGGCAGCTGGGACGAGGCGAAGGACAAGGAGCTCATGAGCGAGTTGGAGTCGATCACGTCGGGCGCATTGGCCAAGGTCGCTGACGACGACCTGCTTCTCCACCACGGCCTCGAGGAGAAGGCAACAGACAAGAGCAGCCCAACTGCAGCCAGTGACGACGCGATGGCTGGCCTCGCGAAGGAGTTTGAAGAGATGAAGAACCTGGAGAAAGAGCTCGGACTTGAGTCGTTCTCAAGCGAGCTGGCGGGCCTCCCTGATGGCAAGCTGGACGATCGCCTCGACGCGCTGGACGCCGAGCTCCAGGGTCTCGGCTCCCTCTCTCCGTCGGCGAAGGACGCGAGTGCCGAGGACGTGATGAACTTCGCCGCAGACGATTTCGATGAGCTTGAAGAGTACCTGAGTGGTCTCTCCACGTCCACGTCCTGAGCAGCAGACCATGAGTGAACGGCCCATCAGTATCCACGAGTGATCAAAGGGCCAAGCTAGTGAAGAATGAAAGACAAGCAAGAACCGACAAACAGCGAGAGAGAGAAAGAGAGCTAAAGACCCCTTCACGTGACCTGAGGGGGCATAAATACAGTGCATGTGACGTGTGATGCTTTGCACTTCATTGTCAGGTTTTGGGCGATTCGTGAAGAGGCGCGAGGGCGGATCTTCGTCCTGACAGGGACAAGAAACAGGATACGCTCGGTGCACAAGCTCACACTGAGCAGCCCAAGCGCGCGCGAGAGAGCCAAGATGGCGATCTCTCCGTTCACTGCTGCTGCTGTAATGCCAGGTATGGCTCCTGCCATCCACGCCACCTATTCATCTCACGAGCTTGCGTGTCTAAATGGATCTCTTTCGTTTCTATAGTGTGGCAGGATCCGTTTGTGGAAGTGATCAAGTTCGGGATGAACCACCGCAGCGTCGGATGGCACGCGCAGGGCGACGTGGAGCAGCTGCAGGACTCGCTGATCCACAAGAACGTCTTCAAGATCCGAGGCGCGATCGCCGCGACCAACTACCTGCGGGTGCCCAGGTTTGCAACCTTGTAGTCATTTGCTGATGCCCAGCGTGCGAGGCCAATGGGATGCTGTTCATAGGCTCATTAGTGCTTGTTTGCTGGAGCAGAGATACGACTAAGGGCACGCAGGGCCTCGGACTCACGGGACGGTTCGTCTACGTCCAGGTACGCAGGACTCATGATGACTTATGCCATTCATAGTGCGGCCTAACAGTTTAGGAGGTGCTCTGTGTATGGACAGTTGCGCTGCATTCAAGACCTGCCCGTGACGATCCACTTGGATGTCGTCACGACCAAGAAGACGGCGCTGCGGTTCACGTTGAGCTCCATTTACCAGTCGCTGCGAAGCACTGGCACCGTGCTGCGCGTGCCACTGAGGTACGTATTCACGTGTATCTACTAAGAGAGAGAGAGAGCTGTAGGCAAAGCTTGTTCGGAGCTAACTGAAGTGTCACTGGATGCGATTGGCTGTTGTGCTGTAGCTTGAGCAACCGGTGGACTGTGCTAGCGATCGACTTGGTGCAGCTCCTGGAGCTCCACACGTTCAACCAGTACTCTCGCGAGCAGTTCCGCCACCTCAAGGTAAGCAAGTTCTCAACATTTGCTATCAGCATGCGTCGTCCGAAGGGGCTGGCTGAAAAGCGACGTGATTTTGTTTGATAGAGCGTGACGTTGTGCGCCGCGATGAACGCGCGCAACGTGTTCACCTCCGCGAGTCTGTACACGCAGCAGGTTTGATTTTCATTTCCTTCACTGCCTGGCTTGTGTATCGAGCGTTTCCATTGTCGAGTCTCATTGTGCATGTGTGCTCTCCAGACTCTGCCGCCAGCGCTCCGCTTCCCAGAGATGTCTGGGACGCAGTACGACTGGCAAGTTCTCCCACCGCTGCAGCTGTTGTCTCCAAAGAAGCAGTCGGGAGCCGCACGAGCGAGAGGGTCAGTATCTAATCAGCTTGGCTATGAACCTACCGCAGTGGACGAGCTCGCTGATTTGCCTCCAAGCCTCGAATGCGAAGGCGATACATCGCCGTCATCCACGAAGCACTTCCAGGCGCAGTTGTCACGTACGGTGTTTGAAAAGTCGTCGCCGGCCACGAAGGAGCACAACCTGCACCGTGACCGCAATTCGATCCTCGCTAGAGTACGTGGCTCACTCGCTATGACATGCGAACCAGTTTCGTACGCGCTGGCATTTCTTCATTGTTAACGCCTGTAATGTTGATATCCCTCTCCATGTAGGCAGACCAGATCATTCGCGATGCTGGAATCGCTCCATCCGGGGTACCAACCGACTGGCAGCAAGCCAAAGACTCAGCTGTGACCACGAAACAATCACACCCCATGCAGCAGTCAGCGCCCCCGGCGACAGGAGTGAAGAGGAAAAGCGTGGCGTCCGTGACGAAGAACGAGTGGCCCGACCCCATCCTAACACTGAAACACATCGTCGGGTTCTCGAACCCGTTCCCAAAAGCTCTCGCGTGGCTCCCAGGAGCCTCGTGCTGCATCTACTCGAGCTTCTCGACCATCGTCGTCCGAGATTTCCACGCAGGCAGCAGGGCATCGTCATCCCCATTCAGCAACAACAACAGCAACAATGATGAGCACGACAGCCAGAGCACAACTGCGACGAATGGTGGTGGCAGCTCAGCCAATGATTTCTCAGGCTCGAGCGCCACCGAGTACTTCTTACGAGGCCACACTGCACCCATCTGTGGACTCGCACTCTCAAGCGATGGCTCCTTGCTGGCCTCCGTCGAAGAAGGCTCGCCTGGTATCCGCGTGTGGAATCTTCAGCGTCGAGCGTGCGTGACGGTGCTGAAGGGGCAAGCGAAGGGCGTCCACGCGCTCTGCTTCTCGCTCCAGGACGAGCAGACGGCGGCGATGCGACTCTGTGCAGTGGGGCGAGACGAATCGTATCGCATGCAGATCTTCATTTGGGACTGCTCAGCTCTACGAGGCACCAAGGGATCATCGGCAAAATGTCACAGCAGCGTCGCTATACCGATCATCGCTAGGCAGACGTGCGACTTCCCCGTCACGAGTATCGCGTTCTCACCCTACGAGGCTGACCACCTCGTGTCCTGCGGCAAGGAGAACGTGCGCTTCTGGCGCCTGCGCAACAGCCACCTGTCCGGAAGCCCCGTGATCCTAAACGAGTACTCAAGGGGTACAGTGTTTACAGACCTGAGCTTTGACCCCGTGTACCAGGCGTTTCCGTCCAACATCCCGCGCATGCGGCCTCTCTACGTATCCTCGAGCCTGGGGTCCTTACTGCTGATCGACTACGACACGCGCAACGTCGTGTGCGTCTACCAGCTGCATGACGCGGCGATCAACTGCCTGTCCATCAGCGAGGGCTTCTGCGTCACGGGCTCCGAGGACCGCTTCCTGCGTGTCTGGCCGCTGGACTTCTCGGATTTCTTCCTTGAGGCGCAGCACGAAGCGAGCGTGGCCTCGGTGCAGGTCTCGCTCGATGGGCTCCGCGTGCTCGTGGGTAGCAGGAATGGCGCCATCGGCGTGCTCGACATCTCGGACCAGCGCTACGACACGATCCTCCGCTCGCACACGGATGCGATCACGACCATGGCGCTCACACCGATCTCTCTGTTATCCAGTGGCGATGAAATGGTCATGAAGGATGAGGTCGTGACGACCTCACGAGACGGTACGCTGCGCATCTGGGACGTCGTCTCGGGCCAGCAATCGTACGAGTTTGACGTCCAGAAAGACCAGGTGGCGTGCTTGGTAGTGTCTCCAGTCGAGAGCGGCATTATCGCCGTGGGCTTTGCCTCTGGCTGCACGCGCATCTTTGACATGAACAACAATGGGGATGGCAGCATGCCGACAGTGTTGCGCGAGTTCCAGCAGCACCAGAGCGCGATCCGCTGCATCCAGTACGAGCGCGACGGCGAATATCTCTACACGTCGGCTGCCGGACAGCAGCTCTGTATGTACGACGCCAGGCATCGAGAGTATGCGCCTGTGAAGATGCTGATCGTGGATTTGTCCACAGAGAGTGGTCAGTTCTGCCTCAGTTCAGACAAGAAGTACATTGCGATGATCAGCGGTGATCAGCTCAGCGTCGTGGTGGTGCTCTCAAGAACGCTGCTCCCGTGCTCAAGCATCACGCCCTCTTCGTATAAAGAGGAGCTCAAGGAGCTCCTCATCTCCAGAGACGCCTCGGAACTGCTCATTCTCTCAAAGTCCGACCGTCTGCACGTGTTCGCGATGCCAGCCATGCAGTGCATGCAGACGATCCCACTGCTGGGCCAGCAGTCGATCTCGTCCATCACGTTGAGCCCAAACCTCAAGTACATGGCCACGGGAGGCACCGACGGCTCGCTGTGTGTGTGGCGCTGGGACGCGAAACAGCGCTTCAGCAGGAAGCAGCAGCTCTTTCTGGGTCCGGGTGGGGACGTCTCGCGCGTGTGCTTCACGGACGACGGGAGGTTCGTCGTCGCGAGTGGGGGTTCGAGCACGTTGTTTGTGTGGGAGTTCCATGGCGAGGCGGACTCTCCAGTGGCATTCCCACCTACTACTGCCCTTGCTTCAGAGCAGCTGCGCAGCAAAGAAGGCGAGAGCTACGACGAAGACAGTGGCCGGACTGGCAATGTGAGCTCGGATGGTCACACAAGACTAATCAAGGCTTTTGAGAGTGCAGGCGGCAACACAAGGGACAATAGGACTTTCGAGGCCGCTACTCATGATGGCGATGGCTACGATCCAGAAGAGATGTCTCCGTCGTCGCATGTTCCAGTGCCATCGTCAAAACCAAAGTTCAGCCTCCAGCTTGCCATGGATGCGCTGGTTCTAAAGCAAGGCACAACAGGAGCGCAGGAGGGCAAAGACTCGTGTGTTGAGACTTTGACGTTCCAAATGTCGACTACGGAACGTGGGTGCCTGCGGATATCCAACGCCGCACTTGGAATGAACCCGAAGCTTGTCGCGTGGTCATATGCTACTGGGAGCCTCGTGTTTGCAGTTGGTGGCGCTCTGGTGGTCGAGAACATCGAGTCGGGCCAGCAGACGTTCCATTACGGCCAAGGAAGAAGAGAACTGAGTACAGGAGACGATGCTAGCATCAAAGCCGAGATCGTGTTCGTGCAGCTATCTCCGAGCGGGAGGTCTGTCGCCACAGTGTCCTCTAGACTGGACCTAGTCTCAGTCTATCCAGTGGTCCCACCAGCGAGTTGTGGTAGTGCTGAGAATAAAGCCAACTCGAAGACTCGAGTGATCCCACTGCCGGCTGGCATCACCTCGGTCCTTGCGATGGACTTTGTCCACGAAGATGAAGGCAATGGCGACGATGCTGCAGCAATTCTATTCCTCAGCTGTGAGAGAACGGCGGCGGACTCGAAGTCTCTATCTCTTGTATTCCTCGCTGACGCGTCCAGTTGCTCCGTCATTTGGTCTCAAGAGGTCTCTGAAGACAAACCCACGGTTCGTGAGATCATCTCCATCGGGTACAAGAAATTCGTCACTCTCGCGGGTGGCAAGTGCCAACTGGAGGTGCTTGATCTCAGTACCGACATCTCCAACAGCACCACGAGACCATCCTTAACTTCAAGAAGGCTGCTAGACGCATTCCCAAGTCCGATCCAGATCGTGTGTCCGAGCCCCATCGATTCACTGGGTCGCTGTCGCTTCCTGTTGTGCGTTGATGACACCGCATTCTACTTCGTGTACGACCTCGTGCGCGAGTCGCTGGTCGCGACCTCGCAGCTCATGCTGCACACCAGCGAAGAGCCGAAGAAAGGAGCGAAAACCGTCATCGACTTCTTGGAATGGATCGCCACTAACGACAAGAGCCAGTACCTTGTGCGGGGCTCCATGGTCAGCCGAACGCTCTACATCCACCAGTTCCCAATCAAGACCTCGCGTGCGAGCGCACAAGTGGACTGGCAGCTCGTGGCGCGCGGCGGACTCCCTCTTCTCTATCATAGCTCACTTGATAGCTTCCCACGGAGTCTGTCGGTGGATCCACTGCGAGGACTTGGGATTGTTGCGACGCAGGATGGCGCCGTCATGCTGCTGGTGTTCAAGGACGGATCGCCCAAGCGAGTGGTCAAGAAGGCGACTCAAGCCGAGGACGGCCGACTGCAGTGTGTGAGCTGGGCTCTAGATGACTCGGTGCTCCTCACACTCGCAAAGCACGACAGTACGATCTGCTGCTGGGTGCCTGAGCTCTCACGCGAGGTCGCCCAGTTCAAAGTTCGCAGCGCCAAGTGCACTTCCATGGCCGTCAACAATGCGTTTCTACCAGTGAAAGGAAGCAAGAACTCGTCACGCTCGGGCTCGATCCTGCTCGCAGGATACGACGACGGAGCTCTGCGCGTGTTTGATCTGAGTGAGATGAAGCTCATCGCCCAGTCGCAACTCCCGCTTAAGCAGTTGCGATCCGCCCGCAAGCCAGGAGGCAGCAGCAGTGAGAAGGACGAGAGCCTCAGGACATTGAGACGCAGACTCCGACCGACAAGTGGCAATGCGACTGAGGCCACCACCAATGGAATCAGAGCCTCGTCGTCCATCGAGCTGATCCGGTTTGTCGGCACCTGTGCGGCCGTCATTGTACTCGCGGACCACCGCATGCTGCTTGTGGGCCTCTCAGAAGTGCTGCTCATGCAGACATCGGATCAAGGCTCGAGCTCGAGTGTGAAGAAGCCCAAGCCCAGCTTCAGCAACAACAACATCCATCGCGAGCGGGAGATCGTGTACCGAGAGCTGCTGTTGTCCACATCGTCAAGACGAGAACGAAAGCCCACCGCAGGTGGTGGTACTAGCAGCCTGAGAGTGGTGGACGTGGACGCGAAGAGCCAAGTGGAGCAGAGCTTCTTTACCGAAGCTCACGGGTCTGTAGCGTCACCTCTCACAGTGTTCCCATTCCTGCTCACGACTGTGGACGACCAACAAAGTGGTGGTGGTGCGCAAGTCAAGGTCTTTGGCTGGAGTGGCATGATGACTTCGAATGAGGTTGAGCTCTCCCCAACGGACGAGTGGTGTCTTGGTGGTCGTAACCCCAGCTCCGAGGTGCCAGCGAGGTTCGTGGCGACTGAGAAGCCGCTGGTCATCTATGCAGTCGCTGGTCAAGGTGACGGCGACAACAACAACAACAACAGCCCATTAGCCCAGGAAGTCCACTACTCTGGTGCTTTGAGATCCGGGATTACCTGCAGCAGAGCGTACTTCGAAGGATTAGCCTGGCACCTGGGCCTGGAGGAGGAGCTGCGAGCCTGCCATGCTTCATGATGCGCGTGAGGCCTGATCGTTCACGCCAGAGCAACCAGAGAGGCGAGTCGAGTCTCATGCTTGTCGCGGATGCCACTGGAGAATCGATGCTAGCGCTGGATTGCGAGCAAAACTGCGCGATTCCGATTGGCATCGAGGCGGCGAAGGCGCTCTCCTTGCGGTTTTCAAGTGCGCTGTCCGGACTCAGTGACGACAATCGCTTTACGCTCGCTCTTGACAGCGAGTCAAGCTGTCCAGGAGTCCAGTCAGAGCGCCTCGTGATCGCAACTCTTCACTTCGAACCGATATGATGCGTTCAACGCACCATGACCACAAGATACATAGATGCAAGTAGTCAAGATGGAGACGTTTGGGCATACCATTAACACCACTACGATACCGTGATCTCATCCGAGCGGGGGATGAACGAACTACAATAGAGAGCTACGCTTGCTGTTGAGTTTTCCTGGCTCTCGATGACGCTAATTTGTGCTTCGTTCTGGAGCCTGCTGGTGCTGCTTAAAGCTCACCGCAGTCTTCAATCACGACAGGCACGCTGCAGAGAGAACAACACACATGCGATGTCAGCATCAAAGAGCAGACCAGCCCACACAGAGCGAATGACTAGGAGCACGTACCGGGTGGCGCCAGAGGAGCTACCCATCTGCTCCATGAGCTCGAGCACGTCGTGACCCTCGGTCACCTGCAGTTCACATAGAAACAGCACACAAGTCAGCACTATACCAACATCCAACTTGCGTGACAGCGACGTCATTGGCATAGTATCTTACGGCGCCGAAGACGACGTGGGCCTTGTCGAGCCACGGGCAGTCGACGGTCGTGAGGAAGAACTGCGAGCCGTTCGTGTTCGGGCCGGCGTTCGCCATCGAGAGGATGCCGGCGCCCTCGTGCTTCAGCTCGAACTTCTCGTCCGCGAACTTCTCGCCGTAGATGCTCTCGCCACCCGTGCCGTTGCCGCGCTATAGAACACGAAAGAAGCATTCGTACACACGCAATACACGAATACACGGTCAGTCAGTCTTCCCCGGCTCATAGCGTTCTCCTACCCGTAGCAGAGATTCGTCAAGCCCTTGCAGCATAACGTACAGTGAAGTCGCCGCCCTGGCACATGAAGTTGGGGATGATGCGGTGGAAGTGGGAGCCCTTGTAGTGCAGAGGCTGTTCACACGCAAAGCAAGCGTCATAGCGCGCACGGTAGAGATGAGCCCACGCAGTCAGCCAGTCAATCCACTAACAGCAGCAGCAGCAACACGAGTGCGGCCGCCGTACCTTCCCCGACTTGCCGACGCCGGCCTCGCCCGTGCAGAGCTGGCGGAAGTTCTCGGCGGTCTTTGGCACCACGTCGGCGCGCAGCTCGAACACGATGCGCCCGCTGGGCTTGCCGGCGATCGAGATGTCGAAGAACACGTTCGGGTTCTCCTCGCGCTTGGAGCTGAAGAGCATCGCGAAGGCGCTGTTGGCGGCTGGCGAGAGCTGCTTGCGCGCCGCAGGCGCGCGCATCTTGAGCATGGTGGCGAGCATTTTGTTCGAGTTGATTGGATCTTTTTCGATTGTGTGTGTGTGTGGCGGAAACGAGGTGCTGCCAAAAGTGATTTGTTTTGCAAATACAGCATTTTGTTGGCGAGTGCACCGGAAAACAGAGGGAGAAGAAGGAGAAAAAACAACAGATTTCCAGTACCCTCCAGAACAGCTCGATCATCGACAACCCACTCGACTTCAAGTCTGGATCCAACAATCAACTGTACTTGTACTCGAAAACTAGCAAGCTTCAGTCTGTCAGCTTGCGTTGCCGAGGAGCTCGGTGGCCTTGGCGCTCGAGGTGTTCCTGAGGCGCATATCTTTGGCAAGGTTGGGTTTAAAAACACTTTGTCTGACTTGGAAGTCAGGCCTCTTGTGGACCAAAAGTCCTTGCATCCTGAGCGCCCGAGTGGCTTCGCATCCTTGTCGACGTTCGTGCCAGCAGTGACGCAATAGTTGCGATAGGAGCCTGGACACTCCTGTCAATGAAGGCTATAGTGTGCATTGGGAGTTCCATGAGTCCGAGGCGATG
>JAASFQ010000561.1:0-19193 GCA_023333845.1 Globisporangium polare | reverse complement strand
CTCCGCACTCCAGAGGCGAATCCGACTGCAACTCGCACTGGCGCAGGCAAAAGCAGCCGTCGACTCCGTAGCACGGAGCGTCACTGGTTCCACTCGCGCAGGTGGTGCATGCCGCGTCCGTCGCGTCGCAGTACTCACCGTTCCCGTTCCAAAAGTACTCGACGCCAGTGTTCGCGGGGTCGATGCGGCTGATCGAGACGCACTTTCCCGTCGTCGACTCGATCGCGCAGCCCGAGCGCGTGAAGCAGACGTCGCAGGTCGCGTCAAACGTGCAGCCACTGCGCTGGGTCGTCGAGCTGCAGTCGTCGTCGCTGCGCCAGACGGACACGACGTAGCTCGTTGCATTCGCGAGAGATGAGACGGGGAGCGTAATGTCTCCACTGGCGCTTGACGCGTTCGACGACGAAGAGCTCCTTGACGATGACGACGCTGCGCTTGTTAGGGAGCTATCGGCTGCTGCGAGTGGAGCCGCTTGTGCAGTCGGTGAGACGACGGCGAGTGCTGCTATGACCGCATGTGTTGTCATCCGCATTGCACTCATAGTGTCGACGTGTATGTCGGCGCTGGTGGTCGGTTATTAGGGCGGGCGGAGGAGAGCTGCTGCTGCTTGGGCAGCGAGACGACACGCGCGTGATGCTGGGGGGACGCGATGGTGGCGGTCGGGACTCGCAAGCAGAAGCGCGGCGCAGGTGGACGAAGAGAGAGAGAGAGAGAGAGCTGCTCGCGTTGACCTGTGGGGTTGCCGTCTTTTTGGAGAATGAGAGAGCTCTTGCACCTGGCGCACCTCCCAAATCAATCGTTGACTGGTTTCGGGAAGCTCCTCCCCATACTTTAATCCCATACGATTTCTTTTTTTCATGTCCATACAAATTCCCTATACGGATTCTTTTTCTCTGTTTGTGGTTGGGGATGGGCGGATGGGTGCAAGCGCTGAGAAAAACACCAAGGAAGCAACGCTTGTGGGACGGATACCCGGCGGACCCACCAACCTTCTCTTCAACGGACCCCACACACAACTCGCTAATGATCCACAGCAGCGCTCTCAGTGGCCCGCTCCTCTAGCTGCAAGACGAGACGGTTCCCCTACTGTAACGATAGCCAGGCTCGACACTGACGATTGCGCGGCCGCGAGGCATTTCCCCCCTCCCCACTGACCGAGCAAGACGAGAGTGCGTCACTGCATCCGCGCATGAAGCTTCTTCAGAGCAGCAAGTACGGTACAACCCGTGGAGTGGCTCGCTTATCCCACCGTCCGCAGTGGAAGTACTGCAGATGCAACGAACCTTAGAGCAGTGAACGGCAAACACACACCCCAGGTCGATTCGTTGGTTACGATCGCCTGACGCGAAGACCGCGACAAAGCAGTTTGCTCAGTGGCTAGAGGTGGCGGATGTGACCTCAACAACGCCCTGGACTGAGATTCTAGGACGTTGTCGTGGTCACATCCACCGCCAGAGCAGAGCGGACGTCCGCACAGTGTATGTCCCATGTATCTATCTATCAGCCAGTGTTGCTACGGTAGTAGTATATCACAAACGCATGGACGCGGCGGAATATCTCTGAAATGAACGCTTAAAGGCCACAAGCGCCTTGCAAGCTACCAGAACCAATCCTAGCGTTTCTCTACCAAATCGTGCGTCTGCCATCGCCCTCAGCCTCCCTTTCAATCCTTCTCAGCTCACCTGCCTGCTCTATTGCTGCTGCTGCACTTCTGGCTGCAACACCGCGAGACGCTTGATCGCCTCGGCGATGGCTTCGTCGGTCTTGCAGTACGCGAAGCGCGCCCACTTGTGACCTTCGGCCTTGTTCGCGTCGCTGAAGAACGCGCTCGTCGGGATCGCCGTCACGCCCTTGGTGATCGTGAGCCAGCGGCAAAAGGCCCAGTCGTACGACATGCCCGGCGCCAGAAACTCCTCGGGCACCTTGATCGCCGAGATGTCCGAGTACAAGAAGATGCCGCCATGGGGCGTCACGGGCTTGATCCCGACGCTCAGCAGCGCCTTGGCGAGGCGGTCACGCTTCTGCACGTACTGGTCCGCCACGAAGGCGTAGAACGTGGGAAAGCCCTTGTACGCCTGCTCGGCGCGCACGAGCATGTTCGCGACGGCCTCCTGGAACGGCGTGGCCACGCTGAACTGGATCCAGTTGTTCGCAAGGTGGATCCCCTTGATGAGGTTGCTGGGGCCAATCGCCCAGCCGACCTTCCAGCCCGTGACCGAGAACGTCTTGCCGGCGCTCGAGACCGTGAGCGTGCGCTCCCACATGCCCTCCAGGTTGGCCACACGCACGTGCGTCTTGCCATCGAACGTGATGTGCTCGTACACTTCGTCCGAGACGACCACCACGCGTGGGTGCAGGCGCACGTACTTGGCCACGAGCTCGAGCTCATCGGCCGTGAACACCTTGCCTGTCGGGTTGTGCGGGTTGTTGAGGATCACGAGGCGGGTCTTGTCCGAGAAAGCCTGTGCAAGCGTGGCTTCGTCGATGTAGAACTCCTTCTCACCATCGGCTCCACCGCAAGTGTGCACGTGCAGCGGCACGAACTTGCAGACGCCGCCGGCCATCTGCACCTGCGCCTGGTAGATATCGAAGGCCGGCTCGAAGATAATCACCTCGTCGCCGCTCTCGACAAACGCCGAGATCGCGCTGTAGATCGTCTCGGTCGCGCCCACGCCCACCGCGATCTCGTCGGCCCACTGGATCTCGCGCTTGAGCTCCTTCGAGTACTTGCTCGCGAGCACCTCGACGAGCTTCTTGTGGCCCTGCGGCCGCGCGTACTGGTTGAAATCCGCGTCCAGCGCGACCTTGGCGGCCTCCTTGACGAAGGGCTCGGCGGACCAGTCCGGGAAGCCCTGGCCGAGGTTCACGGCCTGATGCTGGTTCGCCAGCGGCGTGAACTCGTGCCAGACCGTGGGCTGGTCGAAGCCGTGCAGGCGGCGCGCGAGCTTGTCCGCCATCTTCTGGATGTCCTTTGTCGTGTTTGAGAATGAGCGTCTTGCCTTGCTTTGTTGGAGGCCTTGATTGATCACGAAGCAAGCATTTCAACCAATCAGAGCGAGCAATTCGGCCAGCACATTTCTGACAGTTCCCCGAAAGCTTTGATGTTGCTGTTGTGCACTCTGCAAGTAAGCACAGAATTCTAAAGGGAGCGTCAGCACCTGGCGCCTCCACGCGTCCTGAGCAGCTCGGAGAAATGGGACATCATCGCACAGATGTGCGCTGTCGCGTTTGCGCGCGCTGCGAGAGTCTATCGAAATGGAAAAGAAGGAGCATTTCTGTCCAAAAGCGAGGACCAAATTGTCGAGCGTGGAAATTGCTCGAATGGATTCTGAGCCCTCTTTATATGTTGTATCGGCATACCAATTCCAAGTCCTGAAAAAGTCAAGCAGTCCTGTCTTTAATATAGTGAGCTCTCTTCTGCTCTTTCAAGATCGGAAACGTCAGCAATATTTTCTAGGTTTGCAGCTTCCTCAAAATCTCAGCTGCTGACTTTTGCTGCACAACAACATACTGACATGGCACTGATCTGTTTGGTTCACAAAAGCATCGAAACGTCTGATTCCAATTCGCCCTGAATTTGCGTTGGGCAAAGTCGTTGTTGGTGGTGGAGAGCTCAAAACGGTGCGCTCGATTGGCAACAAACAGTGTCGAATCCCCAGCAGCCAGACACACGAGTGAAGCGATGAAGTTCCGCGAGTTCAAGCCGCCGCTATGCGAGGAGATCCTCGAGGAGGTGGACTCCATGGGCTTCACCTTCATGACGCCCGTGCAGGCGGCGACGCTGCCGCTCTTCCTGGGCAACAAGGACGTGTGCGTCGACGCGTGCACAGGCAGCGGCAAGACGCTCGCGTTCGTGCTGCCGATCGTGCAGATTCTGCGCACCAAGATGGCTGACGGCACGCTCAAGGCGCCGCGCGACGACATCACGAAGCTCGTGTCGCTCGTCATCTCGCCCACGCGAGAGCTCGCGCGCCAGATCTTCGAGTGCGCGTGCACGTTCTTCGCCAAGGCGCTGCCGAAGGTCAAAGTGCTGCTCTTCGTGGGTGGCACGAGCGTGGACGAGGACCTGAAGCTCATCCGCAGCGGCGCCGGCAAGTGCTCGGTCGTGATCGGCACGCCCGGACGCACGGAGGACCTTCTGAACCGCTGCATCGGCTCGACGGTGGAGACGCGCGACTTTGAGATCCTGATCCTGGACGAGGCCGACACGCTGCTGGACATGGGCTTCGAGGTGAGCATCAACAAGATCCTGGGCCACCTGCCCAAGCAGCGCCGCACGGGACTCTTCTCCGCCACGCAGACGCAGGAGGTGAAGGCGCTGGCGCGCGCTGGGCTGCGCAACCCGGCGACGATCTCCGTGCAGGTGGCGAACAACACGCAGGTGATCCCCACGACGCTGCACAACTACTACTCACTCGTGGGCCACGAGCAGCGGCTGTCGGCGCTGCACCACTTCCTGAAGTCCAAGAAGCAGCAGAAGCTCATCGTGTTCTTCTCCACGTGCTCGGCCGTGGACTTCTTCAGCCGCGTACTCGAGCACTTTTACGAGAGTGAAGGCGAGAGCTTCCCCGTGATCGCGCTGCACGGCAAGATGCCGCAGAAAAAGCGCACGAGCAACTACGACGGCTTCGTGGCGCTCAAGTCGGGTCTGCTCGTCTGCACGGACGTGGTGGCGCGCGGCATCGACCTGCCGGACGTGGACTGGATCATCCAGTATGACCCGCCACAGGACCCCAACTTCTTCGTGCACCGCGTGGGGCGCACGGCTCGTGCCGGCCGCAGCGGCTCGGCCATCTCGTTCTTGTCGTCGAACGAGGACGCGTACGTGAACTTTCTGAAGATCCGCAAGGTGCCGTGCGAGGAGATGCCGCTGCCGCTGGATGAGATCGAAGACATGCTGCCGAAAGTGAAGGAGCTGATCCTGAGCGACCGCGACATCCTGGAGAAGGGCACGAAGGCGTACATCTCGTTCGTGCGCTCGTACAAGGAGCACCAGTGTCAGTTCATCTTCCGCTTCAAGGAGCTGGACCTGGGCGTCGTGGCGCGCGGCTTCGCACTCTTCAAGCTGCCCAAGATCAACGAGCTGCGCAACGTGCGCATCAAGTTCCAGAACGCCGAGATCAAGACCAAGGACATCAAGTTCAAGGACAAGGTGCGCGAGAAGGACCGCCAGAAGAAGCTCGTGGAGATCGCTGCGGAGAAGGAGAAGCGCGAGAAGGCGGACGCCGACGCGCTCGAGAAGAAGCGCAAGCGCGCGTTCACGGCCGACGACGACGACGACGACGATCTCTTGGGCAAGAAGAAGCAGGGACCGCGACGACGAGAGAAGAAGAAGGGACTGCACCAGCAGATCGTCGAGGAGTGGGACGAGCTTGCCGAGGAGGAGATGCTGTACAAGAAGATGAAGCGCGGCAAGATCTCGCAGGAGGAGTACGAGAAGGCGCTGCTCGGCAAGGGAGGTGCATCGGACGACGAAGACGGCGCCGGCGACGACGACGCAGACTCGGACGACGACGGCAAGCCCAAGGCAAAGAAGCCGAAGTGGAAGCTGTCGGAGGAGAAGCTGAAGGAGCGCTTCAAGAAGAAGGAGAAGATGGTGCAGAAGACCGGCACGCAGAAGAAGGAAGCGCAGAAGCGAGAGGAGAAGATCCGTCTGCGCAAGAAGTCTCAGCACCTGCAGCGCCAGCAGCAGAAGATGCAGCGTCGTCGTCCGTAGATTGGCCTTCTCGCTTGTACCTTCGAACACGAACTCCAATATTTTAGCAAAGAATAAGTATACACGTCGCTATCATTCACTGTTACCTCTTCCACGTGTCTCGCAGATGCGCTGTGCTTGCGGCCGACGAAATCTTGCTTTCCGCTTTCCTGGTTGCTACGATAGGAATGTTGGCAGGGACCACGAAGTTGCGCCAGTTCGTGTGTTGTAGAAGTATGGGAGTCCTGTGTGTGGATCCACTGCGCGGCGATAGATTGCTTGAGCCAGAGTGCGGAGGTACTGCCGAGCCTTCCGAGTACGGTACATTCCTTGAATGCATCTTGCTGCGTCGTCCATGCTCAGTTTCCGTCGGATGATGATCGATTCGCCTCGGATGCGTCCACGCGCCCACATCGCGCACGATTGCGTCTCGAAATCAATCGCTTCGAAGCGAGTCGAGACATTCTGGAGGATAGCACGAATGTCGGGCTCCTTGCAAGAAAGAACCTTCAGTCTCCAATCATCTAGCCAAAGACAAAAGCATGTCATCGGCAAGATACGAGAAGCTGAGTGCGCATAGTACTCATCATGATCAAAACTCACCACCCGATTCACAGAGTCGACCGATGAAGAGACTCGCTTGGCGTTGCAATATGAAGTCTCGCTTGAATTTCTGCATCGCAGCACAAACCTGCAAGACAATCTGGAAGTCGAGAGAAGCCAAAAGTTGCGGTCTCTCCCTCCCATGCGATTTTCCTGAGTAAGGTACAGATAGTTAGACAAGCGGCGTTCAAAGCCAGGTTGTGCTGCCAATCAAAGAGACGTACGACGGAGGGCAATTTTTGCGAGCTCTTCAATGCACTGCAGCTGAACCAAGCGAGTCTCCGTATGTTTCTTCATCAACTTCGCAAGACCTTGGGCTCCGCCGGACTGGATGGCTTGCTGCACCGTCGAATACTGATCGTGAAGACTGGAGTAGGAGCGGGTGCGAAACTCGAAGCTGACACTCGAGAAGGGACCCCATCCTCCGGCGCCTCGTGCTCGAACCCGAAAGCAGTACCCTGTGTCGGAGTTCAGTCCAAACACCGTTACCGAGACGGGTGGATGAACTTTTTCCCGTGCAACCTTTTCAAAGCTCAACACTTGGAATGAAGATGCACGTTTCCATACGTCGGCTTCGACCGATGCTCTGCCGCTTCCACGGTACTGGACGTGGTAGCCAAGTACAAGAGGAATATCGCTGCCGACTGCAGCACTTGGAAAACTCCAAGCAATCGAGATGCTGTTCAGGGTTGAAGAGGTCATCTTCAGAGCTGTTGGTGGTAGAGATGGGGAAGCTGTTTTCACAGAAACGGCAATAGTTAGTGATGTTCCCATAGTTCTGCGGTTCTGCGCACTCGAGTGGTTCGCTTATTTACCTGGTATAACTCCGAGACCGAAGTCTGCAGCTGGATCTTGACCAACAACCTGTGACGTCTGTGTGATCTCTTGGAACTCGGCGGCGAGCTCGTACTTGGTGCGCACTTGCTTCTTGTACTCGTCCTTGACAAGAGCATTGTGTTTCTCTGCATCCTTTTGCACCATGTCGACCACATACTTCACAACTTGGAGAGCGAAAAGAGAACGGCGGCCTTCATCATCCACGTCCAGCTTGCTTGGTACAGCGCCTCCTCGAAATGCGTCATTCAGCCGATGCAAGAAGTTGCTCACGCCGTCCTCTGCGCAACTCAGCGATATCTCAGTCTTGAAATCACATGCTTCCAGCAGCACAGTACTTGAAGTGTCCAAGCTGCGTTGAGAAGGAACAGACGGCTGCTTGCTGCTGTCTAGCTGCGTTTGCGCCAGCATTTTCTGAAGTTGAAGGGGAAACTGGGCGTGGATCCGATTTCGAATGGATGCAGCAATACCCGGTGGCGGCTCTTTGGGTTCTTGTAAATGGCAAAGCTCCAACGCAACCAGCTTGCTTCTTGACGGTATTGCTAGGAAGAACCGCGAAGATGTCATCAAGGAGACTTCGGATTGTCAGGAAATAAGCAAAACACTGGGCTTACCATGAATCAGCCGCGCAAGCTCGCTCTCATGGAGTGCGGTCAACAGCAACTCTTCCTCCGAAGACAATCGAGTCTCGCTGAAGAGGACGTACGAGCCCTCGTTTGCACCTTTCGTCACTCGAGCGCCGTGAGACTGTTGGAAAGTGCAGAACAAGTGTCAGAACAGCCGATGCGGTTCGCGCTTCATGATTGCGATTCTCAAACAACAGCAACTTACCGAAATGCACAAGAAGAATGAAGAATCAGCCTCGCAGATATTTTGGAGCTCCTTTATCGTATCTTGGAACTCAATCACAGACGGATTCAGGAGAAGTCTGGAGCCTCTGTGTGAAAACCGGTTGAACTGAGCGTCCACAAGCGCATTGAACAAGCTCGTCGCCACTTCCTTCGTCTTCTCAGACAAGCTTGGAAGGTACCGGAATGCGCACGACACGACGATCAAACCATACGAGCTTTTGGGGATCCTTCTGCTTATTGTTCGCGTGATAGTGTCTTGGCCAGATGCTGGGGTGCTGTGTACTTCTGTGCTGGGAATACTTGGAGCTTCGACCTGGTCTCCACCTTGATCTGTCGGGGTCAGCGGGTACCCGGAAGCTGCCGTATCCACAGGGACAGCAGCATCCATGCGTTCTTCAGTAGTTGCTGGATCGTCGGCCTTTTCCAAGATCTCTTCAGCTTTCGCCACGCCTTGATCGTCGTTCACTGTTCCTTTTGCAGGCATAGGACGCTGAGACGACAGTGCTTTGTGTGCTGGCGCGGCAGGGTCGTCCGCTGGATGGTGTGAGGAGTGCTCCCGAAAAAGTCGCCGCTTTTCCAGCAGAAGGTGGAGCTGCTTCTTGTATTCGTCGTCGCCTGCACCCAAGAGCTCGGCGTGTGCGGCTGCATCGTTCTGCATCGTTCTCAGTCGTTTGCAAAATGGTCTGTTTGCGTTCAACAAGGGTTGACCTTTCGAGAGTGGCGTCGGTTGTTCAGTCGAGTAACCGGGCTGGCCTTTCAATGAGAACCAAAGCGCATCCCAGTGGTATCTTCGGGGCTGACTGACCGTGCTCGACGAATGAGGTCATTGATCGGTGCTTGGTGCATGTCGAGTGGAACAATCACTGGGACATCGTCAACAGCTCCAGGAAACAACTGCAACACCGAATGAACTCGCCCTAGCAACGCGTAGTTCGAGGCAATCACTTTCACGTAGCTTCTGGCGCGATTTGGCTGCTCGCACCGCAAGGTTTGAACAAGCTGCGGAAACAGATCCATCTGGATATGTGACTTTATTAGTGAGACAGCTAACAGAAGGTTTGCTGAATGATGGCGCACGCGGCTCACCTCTTGTTGCCGAAATCTCTCCACAAACTCGCGCTCCATTTCGCGAAGATACTCTTTGATAACTTGGTTTCGGAGCGGTTCTTCAACGAAAGTCAGCCACATACCGGAGCTGTCCGCTGCCCCATATTTTCTCTTGGCTACTTTCTTGATCTTTCGAGTTTGAAGCTGATCGTGCTGTACACCGGATGAAAATCACTGTTAGCAGAGACAACAGGTTCTCGACTTGCAGTTTGCAGTTTATCCATGCTAGTACCTTCAATAGCCTCTTCTCGTGGTGCTCAGCAGCAGCGTCAACGAGGAGTGTTTCTTGCTCCATCCAAAGGCGCTGCAAAAGCAGAAGGTTCCGCTCTCTCTTCGCTGCTTTCACACGCCACATCTGCTGCAACTTTTTCACTCGCCTCACGTACGTCCGGATGCCTCGGAACACTCGAAACGCGACTGACTTCACCGCCACACTCTTTTGGAGCCAGTTGATCAGCACCAGCGCGGCGTAGGAGTTGGCACTGCGCGAAGATCGCTGCTGCCGCCAAAATCGTACGATCCCACGAAGCCGAATTTGCAATCGCTGCGTATTCCAGTGGTCGAGCATCTTCACGAGCATCTTTTGTGTGAAAGCGCACAGCATGACCGTTGGCAGGACGTTCTGTGACTCGATCTGAAGTCGCTCTCGAAACTCTCGCAGCATTCGCATCTGCGCTCTGTATTCGGTGGTCGATTCCATGATCTTTCGCTCAAAAACTTCGTCTTCGATCGCTTTTCGTTCCTTGTTTTGCAAAATGTGGTTCTCGTGAACCTCTGCCCACTGCCGATGTCTCTCGTCAAAGAGCTGGACACAAACCATACGAACAAGAAAGTAAATCAGATCTCTCACCTCAACACAGCGCCTTGAGCATGCTCATTGACCTACCTTCTTACACCACGCAGCTTCCATGTTGAACCCCATCGGTGTTGACTGGTTGTGCAGCAGCGACTTGTGGTATTGCATCTGCACTTTCTGGTACTTCCGGATCGACTCCCAGAACGCCAGTCGATCCGAATCACTGATCGGCAGGAGACGAACTTTCTGCTTGAGGCGAGCGATTTGGCCATCTCGCTCCATGGTGCCATTCTGTTTGCTGCTGCTCTGTATCGGCAGCTGCTGCTGCGAGTCTGGTGACCCGCTCAAATTGGGAATCGTCTGCATTTGTTGACTCGCCACCGTTAAGCTGTGCATCGTCGAAGTCTGCGCTCGCTCAGAGTTGGACCTACCCAACGATGCAAGAACAACGTACTTTGCTGTCGAGCGCGAGTTGAGTTTCTTCCCGGGCGAGCGTGGACCAGCAACGTGATCGACCATATCGTCGTCGGTAATTGAGTTTCTTCCTGGGGATCCTGACGCATGAAGGTTGTGCCTGTCGCGGTAAATCTCTTTCTTCACAGACGTCAGCGGCGCCAAATACACTGCGCAACCACAAAGAGAAAGACATGCGTTATTTTGCGCAAGCAATACGTTAGATCGTACAGCTTGCATAGAACCATGATTAGGAGAGTTCGAATTCATGAACTCCACCACGGAGCAAGAAGCCGATGTCGCGAATATGCATGTTGTTCATACACACGCATACGTACCCAGTCGACTGCGGTCCATGTCGACGTCCATTGCACCCGACAGAATCTCGTGAGGAGGGATGATCGGTACAAGACGCAGCGCATTTCGCAATGGCGTCACGCCCGCGAACGACTGCGCTGCTGTTGTTGTCGTCGTAGTGGTGTCGTCCATCGCACTTGAGTCGTCTGTGCGACTGGCGCCGCCTTCCTTCACGGGAAGCCCCATGTCCCCGCTACTCGTCGACGGCCGTCGCGCGAGCTTCACGCGCCGCGGCTCCGTCGTCGCGAGCATGTTGCAAACCAGAAATTCTCAAGGCGGCAATTCCGCACCAAAGGAAACCAGACCGCCACTCCTGCTTCAACTTGCCAACATCGCTAAATTTATACCCACGCACTCCCACTGCGCAACGAAGCAGAGCGAAGGCGGCAGAGCACTCACAGAAACAAACGGGAAATGCGGATGTAAATATAGCAGCAGCAGCGACGGCGCATGGGTGACCCGTGTATTTTTGTCTCGAGTGGTTGTGCTTTTGGTGCCTTATGTGGCGGAGAAACGGTTCGCGGACTGGTGCGGTTGGGACGCGCGCAAGCATGCCAATTGGAATAACAGCCCTCTCCGCTCATAGAGAGACACCGAGTGAACGAGCGGCTGAATTGCATTCTGATCCACTCGAGCGCTTCCGCCCGAAAGGCTCGCGCGATCGACCGAAGGCTGTTCTGGTCGGGGTTTATTCTCGCCTCTCTCTGATCAGCTAGCACACCTTATCTTCATGCCCAAGGACTGCGGCGGCGGGACGAATTAGGCTACAAGACATCGTCCAGGGCACACGCACAGGAAGAGCGGGACTCGCAACATCGAAAAAGCAAAGAGAGCTCGCACGGTCAGTCACCGGACAAGAACGCCAAGGACGTGGGGTTGCGAGCCAGAAGCTGGTTGGCTACACTTGGAGCAAGGACGGCAGCTGGCGCCATCACCACGAGGAGCAAAGAGCGGAGCTGCGTTCTAGAAGTGAAAACCAGGCGGCAACACGAGAGCAGCAAGGTCATCTGCTCAGCGTGCACGTGAGGACTGCGAAGGTACAACGCAGTACATAGCCCCAGATACCCGCCTCACCACGAAAAAGAAGCAAGCGCACGAAGCTCGAGTCTTGGGAGCGTGAACCTGTCCAGAAGACGCTCGTGACTGCAGAGATCGGTGGCGCGCGCTCTACGTTTCGGCACTCGCAGAAGAGAAGAAGAAGAAAAGACCCGCCATAGCACCGAACGATGCCGTCAGACACGCCGCTTCATAAAGCGGCCCACAACGGCGACAAAGGCGCATGTCTGCAGATTCTAGAGGAAAAGTCTGTCGACGTGAACGCACCCGGAGCCGGCGATCGACGAGCGCTCCACCGTGCTGCTGGTGGCAATCACGCGGAACTGTGCACGCTGTTACTAGACAAAGGCGCAGAGATCGATGGGGTGCGTTGTCTTGTCCGCTGCTGATTTGATGCTGGGTTTAGAATGGTCTAACTCTTTCCGAACTGTGATTGCTTGCGCAGGCCGATAAAAGTGGGCGAACAGCGCTCCACTGGGCAGCGATTTCCGGACACAAGGAGGCAACGCTGATCCTGCTGCAGAAAGGCGCAAATATAAACGCCGAGACGACGACGGGCATGACTCCGCTCCACGGCGCAGCAGAAGGCGGCAAGGTTGATATAGTTAGGCTCCTGATGGAACACAAAGCAGATTCGGCCAAGAAGGACTCGAACGGAAAGCTCGCGTTCGACTACGCAATGGACGGCAAACACAAGGCGGTAGTGAAGGTGCTCAAGGAAATGGGCGACGCAGCCGCGCAGAGCGCATCGTGCGCCATCCAGTGATTCGCGTTATCCCGACCCCATCCAGAGCCAGAGCCAGCAGTAGCACCAGCAAGAGCGACGATCCAATTCTTATGTGAGACCTCGCAGAGGACAGCAGCCACCACCAACAAAGAAGAAGGAAAACATCGCAAAAAGAATCTGTATGAACCCCATAAACAATATAAGCACCCCATGCAACTTGTCCCGCTTGTCTGGTCGACCTCTCTCTCATTGGGCATGAAGAGCTACGTCGACATCAAGAGGACGCTTCGCAGGCGATATCCCGTATCTATTCCACACCTCCATAAACTCTGTCGCGCGATAAGCCTAGAAGTGGTCCTTGTGGTACAGCTTGCCCTTGATGCTCAGCTTGGCGTTGTTGCGCGTTTTCCGCTTGCCAGCCTTGAGGCGCGCCTGCGCCGACTGCTGCACGCGGCGCTTGATGAGCTCGTTCTGGGCGCTGATCGCGTCCGCGGTCATCTCGCCCTCATTCTCCTCGCCTTCATCGTCCTCGTCGTCTGTGCCGGCGGCTCCGTCATCTGAGCCGTCCTCGTCATCACCCACGTGAACGCCGTCGACGCCGCCAGTGAGCTCATCAACTTCGTCGTCGTCGTCGTCGTCGTTGTCGTCCTCTCCGTCGCTGCCGTTGCCGCTCAGTTGGTGCGCCGAGAAGATGGAGAGCTACAGATACAGCGAGACAGAGGAATTAAACTCGTCAGTATGGCGATAGAAAGCAAGATGCAAAGTTGCATAATGCACTACGTACATCGTGCACGCGCTCGCCGTACTCCTTGCCGAAGCCACTGGCACCGACTTCGTCATCCAGACGACCCTCGGCGTCAGCAACAATGTCATCGAGTCTCGGAACGCTCTGTTAGCAGCAACAACAAAATCACACACAAACGCATAGTCGGTCAGTAAATCGTTGGGCAGGCAACATTGCAACAACTGCAAAAGCATTTGGGGCTCACGTCTGGGGAGTACGAGCCGCCCTGGAGTCTGGAGAAGAATTTCACGAGGCCCTTCACATCGCGATCAAACAGCCTGCACATAGCAATACCAATCACAGGTTAGAGTCGCGATACAATTCAGCAAGATGAAGTGAATGCGGTTTGCCAGACGTACTCGATGGCGTTCGGGTGCGACGTGGAGATCATCTGCGGGAAATCGATCATCGTGATCTTGCCGACGTCGTTGATCATGATGTTGAACTCGTTGAAGTCGCAGTGCACGAGGCCGCACTCAGCCAGACGCACGACGATCGACATGCACGTGTCGTAGGCTTCCTTGGAGTTGGCGAGGTGGCGCACCTGGTTCAGAGGGTACCCGTCCACGAGACTCATGCAGATGGCGTGGCGGTTGCAGTCGATGGGCACAGGCGTCGGGAAGCCACGCTCGTAGAGCGCCTTGAGGAACGCAAACTCCTTCATGGCCGACAGGCGCGACATGTAGAACCAACTGACTGACTTGCGGTCTTTCAGGTAATCGCGTTTCTGGAAGTATAACAGCAGGACCAATCAGCGCGAGCTCGTGGACAGATAGAGCACATTAGTATGCATGAACGTACCGCTTTGACTGCGCGGAAGGACGTGCGACCGAGACGATGGAACTTGATCGCGACCTCGGTGCCGTCTTCCTGGGTCGCGAGGAAGATGTCGGACTCCTTGCCGACGCCGATCTGGCGCCCGAGCCCCGTGATGTGGTTGCGCTCGAGGAAGACCTTCATGGCGAGGAAGTCGTAGCCGCTGTAGGTGAGGCGGAAGCCGTCGTACGTGTTGCCGTCGTGCGCGATGAGCTTGTTGCGCAGCAAGTGCGAGAGAATCTTGCCCACGCCGCCGTGGCGCAGCTTGGCGATCGACGTGATGAGCTCCACGGGCACCACCTCGTGGTTCTTCATGCCCATCTCGATGGACGTGAGCACGCGGAAGTGCTCCTTCGTGAGGTAGCGCATGGCGGTCGCGTCGAGCTTCATGGTGCTGGTGGTGTCTCCTGTTTCTCTCGGCGGCTGCTTCTCTTGCTTGGTGACCTTTTGCTTGTCAAATTGAGCTGCTCCGTGACGGCCACCGGCCAACGGTGTGAGAAAAACAAGTTTTGACAAGCGGTTCGTAACACGTGGGAGCCAAACTATGCTTCGAGCGTGTTTTGCTGATCCTTTTGATTGGTTAAAACAATCAGAAAAGGCAGACGTGGCTCCGTAATCACGGCTGGTCCGGCAAAGTGCATATCTTCCCCCACGGGATGCAATTAACGAGGAGTGCCACATTTTGCAGCATCATTCCGACGAGTCGACACACAAATGGAGACGAAGGTGAGCTTCTCGCTCAACAAGCCCGCGGCGACGGCGACCAAGCGCAAGCGGCCGCGAAGCACAGCATCGCCAATAACAGCAGCATATGTCACTGTATCTGAGGTTGATGGAGAGCGCTCTCGCGTGCTCACAGGCTGCTTCGACGTCACAGTTGACGAAGCAGTCGACCATCTCCGTGATGCGAATGGCAGCGCACTCGTGCTGACCAAGCAGCCTCGACTGCAGCTGGAAGACGCAACGTCGAAATCCAAGCGCCTTCAGGACGAGGGCAACACACTTGCCGAGGCGGGTCGCTTCCGCGCTGCGATGGCGCGCTGGATGGAGGCGACTGTCGTGGACCCGGAGAACGCCGTGATCTACGAGCTGCTCGCGCAGGCGAGCATGGCACTCTTCGAGGACTTCCGCGCGATCCAGTTCGCGCTGAAAGCGACGCAGCTCGCGCGCACATGGGGCGACGCGTTCCACACGCTTGCTCGCTGTCATTTAAACTACGGTGAGCTTGAGCTCGCGCTGCAGCATATCAACAAGGCGATTGAGCTCAACAGGTCGTCAGAAGAGCTCGTGGCGGACCGTGAGGAGATCCAAAGGCTGCTGGTCAAGCAGAGTGCTGTGATTGCGAAGCGCGAGGCCGAAGAGGCGACGGAGGTGGACGAGGGCCGGCTGCAGGCGCTCTCGTGTCTCAAGCACCTGTCGCTGCGAGGGCAAACCAAGCTCGATGATAATGATACGAAGCAAGGCTGAAGAATTCGATAGATGCGGATATAATGATAGAATAATATAGGGAGGTGGCTGGCTACGATGTGTGTGTGTGCGTTTGTGCATCGGCGGAAACGGTCCTGGGTATTGTATATGGACACTAGCTAACTTACAAATAAATCAAAAAAGAAAATAATGGAGGGAGGAGCGCAGGAAGAGGGGTCTGGACAAGCTGGACAGGATGTCAGGAGATGGTGTCACACACAGCACGAGGGTGGCGTGAATATATAGGAGCGCCTGGGGTCGTGAGGCAGCTCAGGAGTAGAGCTTCTTGCCCTCTATTGCGAAGCTGGGCGTCTCCGACCGCTGCTCGCTCTCCTCGTACGCGTAGTGCGTTGCGTCCGCTGGATACTGAACCTAGTTGTTAGAATCAACAACAGATGTATACGCGGTTAATTCCAGCTTTCATGCGAGCAGATAGCCAACAAAAGAGAAAACAGCAGAACGTACGGGACTCTCGGTGAGGAAGTGCATGTAGGCTCGCTTCCGGGACTTGCCGCCCGCGAACCCCTGCTCCTGTTCCCCCGCCACGGCGACCACAGCTGCTGCGACCGTAGCCGCGGCCGACGTTGGATGCTCCGTGTAGCAGTCGTACGGCTCGAGGTCCTTGTCCATTGTGTCGTTGCGGTTGTCGAATAGCGAGTCAATCTTCTGGCTCATAAGGAAGCAGAGCGTCGTGGCCGCTGCAGCAATGTACTCCTGGTCCAGGACGTCCACGTGCTGGCGGTGGTGCTCCGCAGTCACATTGGGGCGGGCTTTCTTCCGCAGCGGCTTGGGGCTGCGCTCACCACCGTCAAAGCCGTCGTCGTGGTATCGAGTGGTACTGTCCTTAGTACCAGCGTTGTCCGGCGAGGACGGCGCCGTGTTGGTCCCGCCCTGCTCGGCGTCCGAGGACGAGTCCGCGCCGCGGCCAGAGAGGTACCGGTCGTTCAGCGCCGACACGTCGATGGGCTTGCCCCCCTGCTTCTTCTCGGCTTTGAGCTTGGCGACCTTGAGCAGGTACTTCTGCGCGTGCGTGCGCACCTGGGTGACCGAGCGCGTGCGCACGACCTGCTGCACGCGCTTCCACTTGTGGCCGTGTATCCGG
Source organism: Globisporangium polare (assembly GCA_023333845.1). Taxonomy (NCBI): domain Eukaryota; phylum Oomycota; class Peronosporomycetes; order Pythiales; family Pythiaceae; genus Globisporangium; species Globisporangium polare. Next base: position 2,545 of record JAASFQ010000561.1, on the reverse strand, counting down.
AAGCCCGCGAGGAAGCGCTCGTGCTCGTCCGCAGTCCAGCGGCCGCCGCGGATCGAGCCGCCCGAGACCTCCTCGTCCTGGTCGCCTTCGTCGTCGTCAGCGGGCGCTGGCGCGATGCGGCGGGCATTGTTGTTGTTGCTCTTGCGTGGCGTCGTCTCTTTGCTGGACGGAGGGCTGTTACCCGCTGGCTTGCGCTCCGACGGATCGCTCGTGTGGATGGCCAGCGGCCGCGGCTGGTTCTCGCGGACCGACTCCATGGAGACAGCAACGGGTGGCGAGCGCGGCTGCAGCTTGAGCATCGAGTGCTGCGGGGGACCAGCCGAGAACTCGGACTTGACGCTCACGAGCGGCTTGGCAAACGTGTGCAGGGACGGGAGGCTGAACTTGGGTAGTTGTGGCGGCGGCACGCTGCCAGTCGAACCAGCGCTGCTGTTGTTGGTCACCGAGCGGTTGAGGAGGTTAGCGAGCCCGAAGCCCGAGGAGCCGCGCCAGGGTTCGTTCTCCTGTGGGTGGTGGCGGTAGGCATCACGTAGGAACAACGCGTTTAGCGGAGAGCTACGGAGGAACTCACTGCCGTCACGTGCACTACTGACCTGCAGCAGGATCGACGGCTGCGAATGTTGTTGTTGCGGCGCAAGCATGTTGTTGTTGTTGTTGCGTGGCACTTGCGTGCTGTGGTTCTCCTTGTGCTGCTCGCCTGACGAGGGTCCAATGTCCATGGCGCAGACCGCGGCGGATCTCAGCAGCTCTACAAGATCGCGATAAAGGATCGACGGTTAGTGGGCGGACCAACAGGCGTAGAGCACAGCCTGGTTGGCTGCTGCTGCTGCTGCTGGTCAGTGGCGACCCGACCGTCAAGTCAAGTCACGCAAGCAAGCAAGAATAAACTCAACACGCACGAGCTTGCATGTACGCGCTGGAGCAAGCACGCAAGCACAACAAACAAGCGAGCGAGCTACGGTACCTGTCTTGATCGTGCGGAGTTGCAGAGGAGGGCGGCGCCGGTTGAAGGTGCGCGCGCAGCAGATGGATACTGGCTGGGGGCGAGAGAATGCGCGGCGGAGTGGAGTGGAGTCGCTGTGGCGGCCGTCCTTGTGCGCGGATCGGATCGGATGCGGGCTGCTGCTGGTTGCGTGACGTTGGCCGCGGATACGAACAAAAAGTGTGTCTTGTGTGAGTGGATCTTGTCGGGACGGACCGCCTCGCTCGCTCGTCGTCCTCCTTTTTTTTCTCTCTCTCTCTCTCCTCCTTCTTCTTCTTCTTCTCTTTGGCTCGCCGGGCTTCTTTTTTGCTTGGTTTTCTTCTCGCAGCCCTCGTCAGTCTGACTCTCGGGGTATTTTCGCTCGGCGCGATCGCGAAGCCAAATGGGTGTAAGAAATGATGATTCAGGTTGTTGTTGTTTTCTCACTGGCCCTATTTTTGGCGTTCAGAGACCGGCCATTTGCGCAAATTGTGTGTGTGCGGGTGGAACGGGGGGCTGTTGTCGGGTTGAGCGGATCCGAGCTCAACTTTCTGCTCCCCTTTCTGCAGAGGTGGGAAGATCTCTCCCAACGCGTTTTTCTCTGCTGCGAAACGAAACGCGTTTCTCAAAAGTCCGAGTGCGTGGCCCCCCCGAGTGTCTTTTCGAGAGAGTGAAGAAGGCAAGCAACTCGAGGTCGGCTCTCTCCTCTCTGCGCTGGCATGATGCCTTCCTTTGTTGTTCTGCGAAAAGAAAGGCACAGCGCCACCAAGGTCCCCAAACCGACTGGATGAACCTATCAGCTTGGGTTTGATTTTTGATTTGTTTCCTGCAGCATCTTGAGCGAGAAAGCTGAGATGCAAAGCAATTCCTGTCTGTATTGAAGTGCCAAGAGCGACACGAGGAGTCAGTGCAAACCATCGATTTTTGTCTCCAGTCAAAAATAGAATGTAACAACAAAAATAGAAATCTCAAAAAGAGACTGAATTGATGAGCCCTTCGCTCTTCGTGATCTACTTCTAACGACTTGGATCAGAAAAGGTGTGGACGCTTTTCACACACAAGAAGCTTATTCCTGTGGCCATTGATTTAAGCCCAACCTTTTGGGGGAGCAAAACAGAGAGCTGTCGACAAAACAATAGCGAGCAGCTGCTTGCACTGCACACCACCAGCTGTGCTCTCGCCTGCAGCGATTGGTGGTTCCGAAGCCCTTTGCCACTCGGACAAATCCTGTCCTTTGAGGCCAATCGCGCCGATACATCTCGCAAGTCAAAACGGACAAGGACGAAGAGAGGGGAAAGGGAACCCTGATACTGCGCGGTCTCGGCAAAGCCCGGCCAGAAAAGCGAGAAAAGATGCGCCATCTCGCCCGGTGATTGGCGGGAATCGCGAGAGCTCAACGTCAGCAAAAAGTATCTTCGCCAGTTGGCTCGGGTGTGTAATGGGACTGTTGGTCCCCCCTCCCAGGCAAGTTGGCTCGACGAGGGAGAGGGAGAGCGAGAGAGAGCGAGAGACCTTGCGAGGAGGATGGATGGTGTGCGTGCAGTTGCCAGGCGGTCTCTCGGTCGGATCTTCTTTTGTGTGGAT
>JAASFQ010000560.1:0-19282 GCA_023333845.1 Globisporangium polare | reverse complement strand
CCGAGGTGCCGCAGGCCATGGATGAGCTCTTGAACAAGTACAAGGTCAAGGACAAAGCGTCGTGGCTGAAGCTGCCAAAGAGTCTCCGCGATATCTTCCTGCTCTACGACATCGAGTACCGCCACTCGAACGAGATCATCATCGAAGAAGGCATGCTCCGTGAGCACTTTCGCACCGCCGATGGCGACCTGGACCCCAAGAAAGTCGAAGAGTGCTGCACTGATTCCAACGTCGTCTTCAAGCCCAACGACCTGGAGGACTGCATCACCCGTATGGCGGTCACGTGCAGCGGTAGGAAACCACTGGGCTGCCTGAAGATCCCAATCAAGACGGTCTCCCCGCATCGCGTCATCGACACCTGGTACCCACTCGCACCGGAGAACGAGATGGTGCAGAAGATGCAGCTTGGCCACATCCGTGTACAGCTCCGGCTGCACCAGATCAGCCAGCTGGTGCGGAGCAAATACACGCCCGCGATCCTCGAGGAGCTCAAGGAGGCTGCCACGAAGCCGAGCATCGTGCAACCGCTCGTGTCGAACCCGCTCAAGTTCTTCAAGGACGTGGTGTACCCTCGCAAGCGCTCGGCCGGGTTGCCCAGCGGCGCTGGAGTGTTCACGCGCGAACGGTCGTTTCTCAAACTCACGATCCTCGAGGCGCGCAAGCTTCTCCATGGGGACTTCTTCCTGGAGCGCAATCCGTTCGTGAAGATCATCTTGGTACATGAGCAGAACGAGCGAGAGGAGTACACGCTGCTGAAGGCCGACGTGAAGCCCAAGACTTTGAACCCCAAGTGGCAGAACCAGGAGTTCATGCTGGGCAGAACGGAGAACAGTGTGCTCAGTGACAAGAAGGCGGTGATCCTGCGTGTCATGGACGACAACGCTGTCGGCGAGATCCAGCTCGGCTTCGTGAAGATCGAGCTCCAGCGCGACAAGGCCGGGTTCATCACCGGCCTGATGCTCGTTCACGCCGACTCGAAGGGGTACCCGACGTCGCGCGCACTGCACTTAAACCAGAAGAACAAGGTCGACGTCGACGCGATGCTGCTTGGCAGCAAGCAAGCCAAGGGCAACGACCCGGAGGTCGATGGTCGTCTGGGCAAGCTCCGGTTCGACATTGAGCTCATCCGGAACGAGAACTACGTGGAGTCGACGGGGGAGATGGCCACCAGCCCGTCCAAGATGGCTGCTGTCGCCAAGCATCTCGATACAAAGTTCTCGGTGGATCTCAAGATCCAGAGCGCCATTGTCGCTGGGAAAGCTGACACCGCGGCAGTCGATAATCTGATCTTCGACTGGAAACAGTACTCGTGTGTGTTTCAACCGCATGGTGAGGGTGGGCAACGCGTTTTGTACGACGCGCACTCGGAAGACCTGGCACAGGGCAACAAGCATCGCCTGGGCGACCTCATCTTGCAGAGCCGAACACCTTTCACAGCAGCTGGGGATGCGTCGATGGGCTCGAAATCCTCGACGAAGCTGCTTGGTCGGACCTACGATGTGTCTAAAGTCGCGTACTTTGATGTCCAGGTCAGCTCGGACGCTACTGGGAAATCGTTCCGTGGCAAGTTTGCTCAGAATGAGATCCTGAAGGACCCAGTGAACACTTCGTTCCGCGATGAAGTCATCGTGTTGAAGGACAAGGACAACAAGGATTTGGAGCTGCATATGACGGTCGACTTTGATCTGGTCGGTGTCCACAGAGCGGAGCGCGTGAAGCGCGTGCTGGCTGAAACGTTTAGGCTGGTGGGGATGCCGTTTGACGCCAAGACGATGTCGCACAGTGGCTCAAGCGGTAGCTCTAGCCAGGCTCACTTGTCGAACAACAGCGCTCAGGCGTTCCTGTGGGAGGTCTTCAAGGTGAGCATCTTCCCTGGCCGCAACGTCACGCAAGAGCTGCTGGCGCAAGTGTGTCGCATGAGCCACGCGACAAAGTTGCACTGGCGGTTCACGCCGCAGCTGCTCTGCTACGTCTTCGAGCATGTGTTCTGCGGCGGCGAGAAGGATTTGCTGACCTACATCGACGCTGCGGCGCTGGATGTGGTGCTGAACCGGTGGTCACAGGTCCTTTCCCATGTGAGCGAGGCGAAGAATCAGCTGATCGGCCACTTGCACGGACGAGAGACGCCGCAGCTCGTGCAGGCGCTGTTCACGAACTGCGACTGGACAGGCTTTGAGTTCGCGCCATCCGCCACCACCGTGTCTTCTAGCGCTTCAAGTGAGAAGGAGGAAGCTCTTGTGTCGAAAGATAAGGCGGCGCCTGGAGGTGGTAGTGAGCATGACAAAGAAGGAGAAATTCTGTTCCGGCCTGGAGATCGCTTGCATGCGAGTCTGTCGCTGTGCAAGCACGCAGGTGTGGCAGTGGACGTGTGTCTGCTTTCGGGTCAGTTTGTGGCGGGTACGATCATTCGCGAGTACGGAGATGACTCGTACGACGTCGCATTCTGCACGGCTGCGAAGGTTCGTGAGGAAAGTGACGAGTATTTCTCCGACGACGACGAGCTCCCGCCACTGATTCCAGGTCAACTGGTGTACGCGTGTCCTTTCGCAAAGGCTGGCAGCATCGAGAAGGACGACTCGAGCCTGCACAACCATTCGTTGGTAGCTGGTCGAGTCGGCAAGTTCGTCGAGCAGGATGACTCGCCACCATATGCTCAGACTCCCTTCAAGGTCGTCTATGAAGACGGCAAGGAGCCAAAGGAAGAGTGGATCTCGCGAGTCTGTCTCGACTCCATCTTCTCACGCGTCGACGGACGCCAGGTTCACGCGCAGCTGGTGAGAGATGACTTTGTCCGCGTGCTAACGAGCACTGGGGGTTCAGCAGCAGCTAGCGCCTCACTCGCTGCTTCACCTACCAAGAGTACTGGTGCAAAGGAGAAAGCTGTATCCAGTGGTGGGAGCCACGGTGCTTCGCGACCAGCAAATATCACAAAGAACTATGGCAACGCCCGGTACCGCGTCGAGTACTTGGACGACCAGCTCCCGGCGACGGACTCCCATGTGAACCGAGACCGCATCCAGCCGCTGACGGAGCGCGTGATGTACGAAGGTGAGGTCGATCACGTGTACCTGGCACCGGCAATCTCGAAGCCGGGATTACTTGTTGTCAACTACGACCTTAAGCTGAAGAATGGTGCGCTCGTGGAAGGGATCGGTCGCGAGCAGCTTCGCTCGAAAGAGGAGACGTTTGCCACCGATCAGTACATTCTCGGGGCGATCTTTGCGCCGCACCTGACGATTCAGGACGCTGGCGAGAAGAAAGCTCACGTCAGCACCATGGCGACGAAGCTGAAGGACCTCTGGGGCAACAACCAGGTTGTTAAGGTGTACATGATCCTCTCGAGCCCGGTCGCCAGTGTCCAGATGCGTGATGCCACGACAAACAAGCTCATGCAGGCGAGACTCCAGGAGCGGAACGAAGCCAAGCCACGGTTTGTGGATCAGTGCCATGGGTATATCAAGGGTGGCGACCTCTCGTCCTCGGAGAAAGCCAAGCTCGCGCAGCTGTATGGTGCTGCAGTTACTCAGCGGTACCACAACAGCCACAATTCGGGCAACCCCCCCGAGGAAGACCCGTTCGAGATTGACAACTGCGTGTGCGTGCTGCTCGCACCGCAGCCACGCGTTGAGATCCATGGGACCTTCGCTTTGAGCTCAACGGCAGACTCGCTGGGCTTGTTCAAGGCTCTTCTCGCTCTGCAGCTGAAGCATCCTACCGTTTTCTCGAAATTGGTTCAGAAGATCGTGCGTTCGACCGCGAGCTTTGAGCTCCCTCTGAACAGGAAGGAGCGCATTCTTGTGATTGACAAAGTCGACATCTTTTTCAGCAAGATCCAGGCACAGAAGGTGGAACTGAGCGCACTGTCCTCGACGTGTTCTGGGGATGTGATCGTTGATGTGAAAGGCAAGAGGACTGTCAAGCGCAACACGGTCCCGCTCAAGGCTGTGAGCATCCAGGTGCATTTCCACCTCGTAGTGCCGCATAACAACAGAGATAGCCACGCGGCCGCGGTGACAGTGGCATTCCAGGACGCAAGTCAGATTGCCAAGCACCTGGGAGACTGCAATTCGTTGGTGCTAGCGGATTTCGGACTGCACGACTCGCTCGTGGACACTGTGGGCGTCGGCCACGGGATCTGGGTCATGGAGAAAACTGGAGCGAACCCTGATATTGTGGTCGACAAGGAACGGAAATTGGTCGTCGAGGTGATGAACAGGACGGGGGACAAGGGAACGCACCCGTCGGTCTCTCTAGAACTCGTCCCACTGGACGACGTTCGGCTCAGTATTAAGAGTTTGTCCAGCGAGACGCAGGAGATCTGCCTACCTGCTGATAAACTGGCAGCTGAAGCCAAGCTGCGACGCGCATTGGCGCCTTTCCACGGAGCCAAGGTGGTGAGCGGGCCGCTGTTCTATGGCAAAGACCATTCAAAGCAGCAGCAGATACGCAAGCCGCTCGGCCTCAAGGTCACAGTGCCTCCGTATTACGAAATCAAGTACACGGACAAGAAGGGACCCAGTGAGATCATTCCGATCTCTCAAGACGACCTCAAGTTCGATCGCATGCACATCCAGGTCGTGCAGATGACTCAGATGTTCGTCAAGAACAAGGCGGGCTCCAGCAACGGCATTCGAGGTGAGGTGATGCTCGTCTCTCGCGATTTCGAGCCGCAGATGGCGAGCGAACAGGCCCTGAGGCCGCCGCATGGCGTGGTGCTGACCCCAACAGGCGAGATCTGCGTCGACATGGCTCGCAACAAATACCCAGAGAGCTCGTCCGTGGAGCTGTTTCGAGGTAAGGACCCAGGTATCTGGGTACAGACCAAGGAGACGAAGCGAGCAGCGGTGTTTGGCCACCCGGGCTTCGACTTGGAGCGCGTGTCAGCGGTCCGGATCCGGTTACTGGACAGGTCGAAGAAGGGATTTGAGACTCTCATTGGCACGACGGAGATCCCGATGGAAGACATTGTCCGGAGTCACGTCTGGAGCCAGGAGGAGCACACTGCGTATGAGCAGAAGGCTCAGGCATCCTTGAAGACAAAGGAAGCCGGAGCACAAGCACCAGCAGCTGATGCCGTCGTGCCCAACACTCAGATCTTCAGTGTCGAGCGCAAAGAAGACGGCCGCAAGGTGGTCGTTGGCAAGATCACGCTCAGCATCGAGCGCACGCACCGTATTGTCAAGGACGACCAGATTCAGGCCAAGAGCTTTGCGACCGAGGACGACCTGTGGACGATCGACCCGTACGAATTGCTGGTGACGACTCTCAAGCACCACGAGAACAAGCTCACGCGTGGCTTGCTGACTGCAGGTCCGCCTCTACCTAGTGGTGGAAGAGTCAAGCTCACTGATCCCTGTGAACAGGAGATCCAGCTGCAGAAAATCCTCAACGTCGTCATGATCGCCGAAGCGATGGAGAAGATCAAGGCCCGACACGCTCATTCCAAGGTTGAGAAGCAGGTTGTTTCAACTTCATCCTCTGCGAAATCAGGAGGCCTTCAGATGAAACCTGGGCACAAACTGCAGTCCCCACGCGCGATGGACCAGCTCAAGCTCGCGCTCAAGCAGACCAAGGCGGTCGTCGAGGGCACTGCCGTGGAGCTCGGGATCATCAACCCCGCTGACCGTCTTCCGTGGTCGGGCGACCGTGTCGTTGCAGAGAAAGAACGAGGCGACATGGTTGTTTTCCACGCGAACGTGGCCACGTCCACGATCCGCCTGAGAAGGACGATCTTGAAGCTCTTTGATATGTACAGGTATCGTCTGATCCCGACTTTGCAAGAGCTCTACTTGCACGACGCCAAGGGCGACGACATTGACGTCGTGACCGGCGAGAAGATGCTGCGGATCTTTGAAGAAGAGGTCGAAGATCTCGATGAAGAGGACCAAGATGTGTACCGAAGAGTGTACCAGCGGTTGCGGCTGCGCAAGATCTGCCAGGTTCTCCACGACATCATGGGCACGACGCTGCGTGTGAAGGTCATGGACCAGAACCCGCACGACCACGACACCGTAGGCACGGCGCAGATCCCGCTGCTCGACCTGATCGACCAGGAAGAGCACTACAACGCCTACAAGCTACTGAAGCCGGCTCGAGGACACTTTGCAAATGCATTGCAGCTCGATAATCGCGCTGATCTCGGACTTCTCGGAGACGTGAAGCATGTCTCGAGAACGCAGGGCAAGGTGCTGCTCCGCCTGCGCCTGACGTTCGCGGAGAGCGCGCTGCTGGAGCAGGCAATCCACGTGTACAAGTTCCTCAAGGCCAAGTACATCATGCAGCACGAGACCGCGCGTCGTCGCATCAACGCAGCCGTGGTCCCAGCGCAGCGTCGCCGCTGGATGATCGTGAAAGGCTACCTCGACGAGCTCAAGGTGCAATCGACGGGCAAACTCCACTGGGAGCGCACGCCGATCTTGCTGAGCCTCGTCTGGGATATCTTTGCCTCGCACAAGAAGGCAATCACAAAGTCGAGCAAGAGTGAGGCCGATAAGAGCGACGAGCTCCAGGGACTCGCTGAGAAGGTCGACGTGTACCGCTCCGCGGTGGTCGAGGTACACAAGCGCTGGGCCAACATCCAGCCAATGCTTGACGAGCTGCTGGTCATTCAAGCCGCTGCGCAGATCCACGCACAGCGCACGCCCTACCTCTTGGACAAGATCGAGAGCGAGCTCGAGGGGCTCGACATCGTGCTCAGCACTGCGTGGCAGCAGGTGAACAAGAAGTGGCAGTTCCTAAAGAAGGCGCTAGAGGAGCTCGTGGCCATGAAGGAGAACAACAAGATCCACTTGGGGCGAGCGCCACAGTTACTCAACACCGTTTCTCAAAAGTGCAGCAAGGGGCTGAACGACCGGTACGCTGAAGCCGTCTCGAATGTTCAGTTCCGGTGGATGGCGATCACGCAGCGCGACGGTCCGCTCTGTGAGCTGCGCCTGATGGAGAAGAAGGGGCTGCACTGGCGCCGCACGCATGAACTCGTGCTCTTGCTCAACGAGCAGTGCGAGGGCTTTGCGGACGTGGACGCTAGAGCGCTCGACGTTGTCGAGAGCCGCTGGAAACAGGTACAGGAGTGGCTCGACGACGTGCTGGCGATGCACCACGACCACAAGATCGACTGCGAGGCCACGCCGTTCATTCTCAAGAAGATGCACTTGATCGAGCAGAAGTTGAAGGTCAGCGAGTCTGTCAAGCATGGCGGGCCCAGTGCTCTTTCACAGCAAGCTGCTGCTGCTCCGTCACCGACCAAGAGGTCGCTAACTGCCGGCTTGTCGTCCATGTCGTTGAGATCCAGTGGTAGTGGTACTGGTTCACAGCCAGTGTCTCCGACAACCCAGTTTAGCTCAGTCGTGGACACTGGCGAAGTGGATGCGGGTCGCTTGGAAGGACTCATCGAGTGGTACGCCATCGAAGAGGCCAAGTTCGAGCTCGAGCGCATCCCGCGCCACCGGATCACCACGGACCACGACCGCAACAACTGGCTGCCGTACTCGAAGGACGGCAAGGACACGCGCTTGATGATCACGCAGGAGGAGATGGCGTTCACGGCCACCAACATCCGCGCGGCGCTCGAAGACCGCGGCGTGATCCCAAAGTTCTCGTCGTACCTCACGGGCGGCGCAAAGCCCGGGGCCACTTCAAGTGCGACTGGTGGGGGCGCTGCGCCGTCATCAGCTTCAAGCCTGCCGAAGGACCTCTTAGAGGAGATCGATCAGTTGGAGCACGCGGTGGAGAACAAGCAGGTGGACGACGTCCGCAGTCAGGTACTCTCCAACCCGGAGCGCTTCGCCGAGCTCTACACTGTGATTGAGAGTCTGGGCAAGACCGACCTGCTCTGGAAGATCAACCACGTCGTGAACATGAATAAGGAGCTCGAAGTGCCCGCGAGCTTCATGAGACTGCTTGACGAGATGAAGATGCGTCAGATCCCCACGACGGAGATCGAGAACCTCGTGCGCACACTCACGGTCGTGCTGCAGAAGGAGGAGCTGCTCAAGGTGGGGATTGACGTCCCGTCGACGGCGAACTTCACGACCGTGTTGTCGCTCATGCACCGCCACCAAGTCAAGGACGTGTCGCTGCCGCTGAACACCGTTGGGATCCAGACTTTGCTACAGGAGCGTGGCATGGACCGCAAGGGTGAGCCGATCTACTTGCGTGGGATGCGCATTGGCACACAGTCTGTCATCTCGGACGACACGGCCGTGAACACTGCCGTGAAGGTCGCCACCGCAGCGAAGTCGACCAGTGTGTCGACCCCAAGTCCACTGAACACGGGTCTCGGACTCATCGACTCACACATTGAGCTGCTGCGAAAGTCTCTGCTCTTTGAAGCTTTACGTAAGCGCAACTCGCTCGTCAAGACGTTCCCGGGGGAGACCAAGGTGCTGAGCGACGAGCACACTCTTGAGTACGCCGAGGTGGACATGAGTGGTGACTACATGACACTCATTGAGCGTTTCCAGCAGCTGCTGATCCACGAATCGTACACGAGGCGCCTGGCGTCCTACGCGGCGCTGGACCGGTGCATGCGCGCGCTGCTCCGCGTACCACGGGACCAGATTGTGACGAAAGAGGACATCGCGGTCGCTCTCCATGCGCTGGGCAACAGCCAGTACCGTCTGCCGCTTGAGGCGTTCACTCGTGACGAACTGGTCGAAGCTGCGAGTCGTGGCAAGATCCGAACGCCGACCGAGCAGATGCTCAGCCAGTGTCCACACGGCAAGAACGCAAGCGCGATGGCATTCTACGCTGCGATGTGCCATACTGCAATGGTGTACCAGGAGCTCACGAGCTTCAGCTCGCGCTTCGACCCGACTACGAGCCGCTTCCAGGACTCGCTGCCGTATGACGAGAAGAGCAGCATTGATGGACAAGTGATCCCGAAAGACCGCAGTCGCCTGGGTCTCAAGGCGACTATCATCGACTGGCTGCTTGGCTCGGAAGACTCGGCGATGCGCATCCAGCACCAGCTGGGCGCGTATCACCAGCAGCGACTCATCTGGGCGTCGGCGGCGTTCACGCTCTGCAACCGTTGGTTCCAGCGCGGCTACGGCTGGTGCGACGACGCGAGCAAGGGCGTCGGTGTCAAGGTGCTGCTGCACAAGCTGCTGATCTTCGAGGCCGCGAACAAGATGCACATGGTGCACACGGAGCACCTGCTGCGCGAGGTGAATGAAAAGTGCAAAAACCTGCGCGCAAGAGAGAAGAGTGCCAAGGAGATCCTCGATCAGCGCTTCATGCGCAACGGCGAGATGCTCGAGAAGCTCGTGGGCCACGCCGAAAAGTGCATCAACAACCGCAAGCTCCACAGCGAGGAGACACCGGCGCTGTTGCATGCGATCGAGCAGGTGTGCATTGTGCCCAAGGGGTTGAACGCCCACCACATGGAGGCGTACCACGTCGTAACGTCACACTGGATCCCACACCGCGCTCGCCTCGACGAGCTCGTCAAGATGCAGAAGGAAGGCACGTTCAGCATCCACCGCACGCCCGAGTTGCTCAACGCCATGGAGTTCCACACCGAAGGCATCGCTGGCGCCAACGAGCTGGACGAAGAGAGTATCTATGCGATGGTGAGCGAAGGCGGCGATATTGTTGGCAACCAGCAGGAGCTGCTGGAAAGAAAGATCGACGAGATCCGACGCGGCCAGCGGAAGATGCCGTCGTCGCTTCACCTCGATCTCCAGGAGCCCGACGTGGCCCAAGCAACTGTAGATGCAGCCGAAGCCGAAGCTCAAGCTCGTGCAAGAGAAGAGAAGTGGAACGAACTTTCACCCTCCAAGCGGATGGTGCAGCCACTCGACCCTCGCCAGAAGCACACGAGCTGGAAGGTCGTGACAGGCGATGCGACTACTGCTTCTAGTGCTAGCGGTGATGGCAATGGAGATGGCAATGGAGATGGCAAGAAGGTGAGCAAGCACTCCATCATGGTCGACACCAAGCCGAAGCGCAAGTCCTCGCTCGGCGACGAGCTCAAGGAGCTGCTCAAGTCACCCTCCAAGTGGCTCCTAGAGGCGAACGAGCCCACGCTCCGCATTCGCCCCGAGTTCTTCTTCCCGACGCCCGTGAGCCACGACGCGAGTCTCGCTGCACCGCCGTCGACAGCTACGCCGTCGGCACCGAAGTGAGTTCGCGAATGATGTATAGTTGCATTTGCATGAAGCCCGTCGATTGAGTATCTCCCGTGACTTGGTAATACACGTACTCTACTTGTACGGAGCTTGTATAGGAGCCGTCCGACAATTTCCACCATGTTGGAATTTGTCGATGACCAATTTCCAAGAACTCGGGGTTTATGATCAATGTCTGTATTTTGCTGTTGCTATAGATCGATGGTGATGACTCTCTCTTGTGCCAGCAGCTGCGCTTATACTTTCTGGACGCGTAGCTCCTGGTTGAGAAAGTAGCCGGCCTTGTGCAGGTACGTCGGCGGCAGCTCGACCATGCGGTTCTGGTCCAGGACCTGGGCACAACACACATACACACGAGTTTGTCAATGCCACCGCTCATGAAATGATCCCCAAGCAAACCAAGTCATGAATCCCAAGACGCACCTTGTTCGAGTACATCTCAAAGTCCTCCTCGGTCATGGGGCCGTAGAGCAGGCTCCACTTGCTGTCCAGGAGCACGAAGTAGTAGCGCTCGTTCTCGCCGTGCTCGTACCATCCCTCCTCGCCCTGGGTTGTGCCGGGACAGGCGTTCAGGATCCCGCTCGAGTTCTTGTGCGAGTGCTCGGTCTTCTTGCCGCCGCCCAGCAACGACCGCATCTTCTCGCCGATCTGCTTGCCCAGGTTCGTCTTGGTCTTCTGCGCCGCAACGCTCGACTCGGTGCGGCTCTCGTCGTCCTTCTTGCCTCGCGCGCTCTTGCTGTCATCCTTCGCTGTCGACGACGACGTTGCTGCGGTCTCAGTCTTCTTGATCTCTTGCTCGAGCGAGTGATCCGAGATCACCTCTGAAGTCCGCGACGAGCCCTTGTTGTCCCCATGCGCGTCGAGCTTCGCCACGCCCTTCTCGACACTGCTCGTGGTCGCCGCTGCTGCTGCTGTGGTGCTGCTGCTGGCCGTTGCCGCGGACTCCTTGCCAGACTTCCCGCCACGCGGTGTGCTGCTGCTGGCTTCAGCCTCCAGTCGCTTCTTGTCGCTACGGCGCGATGAGCGTACGGTTGCATCGCCGTCCTCTGCGTCCGAGCCACCGCTCCCACGGCCGCGGTGCCGGCCTCGGTGGCGCGACTTGCGCTTGTCTCCCGTGTCGTAATCGTCGTCCTCGCTCGAGCTCGCCTTGCGGTGGTGGTGGCGCCGACGACGGCGTGAGTAGTCCGAGTCCGAGCTGCTGTAGTCGCTCGACGACGACTCGCTGCCACTGTCGGCACTGCCGCGTCCGTGGCCTCGGCGCCGGCTTCGGTGCCGCCGACCACCTTTGCGATGGCTGCGCGAGCCACCGTCGTCATCGCTCTCGCTCGAGGCCTCGCTGCTGTCGTGGTGGTGGTGCTTCTTCTTGTGGGACCGCTTCTTGGCTTTCCGGCGCTCCGTGTCGTCGCCTGCACCACCAGCAGCCGCATCTCGCTTCGTATCCAGCGGTTCGTCCTCATTGTCCCCGTGGCGGCGGTGGTGCTTGGACGACTTGCCCTTCTTCTTGGTCTTGCGAGGCGATGACCCCTCTCCTTCGTCGCCAGTGACAACAGCGTCAACATCCTTGACTCTGCGTGGGGACCTCGCGCTGGTAGCATTAGCAACGGTCGAGTCTTCGGGGTCACTACCCTCAGCGTCGAGCTTCTTGTCCTTTCGGCGCTTCTCCTTCTTCTTCTTGCGCTTCTCGGCGCGCTGGTTCTCTTCGATGCTGTCGGGATCTGCAGCCGCGCCGCCGCCCTCGTCAAAGAACTCGAGGTACGATGACGGCACGTACCCGACCTCGTCGGCAAACTCGCACTTGAGGTACCCCGTGCGCTTGGTCGAAAGCACACGCACGACGTCTCCCGCCTTCAGGCTCAGCTCCTCGTCACCCGAGGCCTTGCGGTCGCGCACCACGCGAGCCAGGACGCCGCCCTCATCACCGCCGCCATGACCCTTCCTTGAGGTGGTGCGGCCATTGCTGGTGCCTATGGACTTGCTCGTGGATGGCGGCGCGGCCCGTGCCGTGTTACCTCCACCACCGCCACTGTCCGTTGTCGCTGTGTTGTCTGCGTAGGACGTCATGGTGTTGCCGCCGCCGCCCATGGGCGTATTCGAGTACGCGTCGATCGAGTCATTCGTGAGCCCCTTGACCTGCCGCACGGCCTGCTTGGGCTTGGTCGAGAGCGCCGGCAGCATGACGAGCAAGACTCAGTCGACGCTTATCACTGGTAGCTGCTATCACGCTCGTGCGTCTCTCCAGGGTGGCAACCGATGGCCTTGGTCTCTGAAGCTGGCGCAGGGCTCTCGTCAGTCAGGCGTCCTTGGAATCGCTCTATCTATGGAGAAGGTGGTCGCATATAGCCGATGGAAGACCCAGGGAGGGTTCTTAATTTACAGGTGAGCTGCGTGGAGCTATTCTCGCCACTCCCTTTGCCGCGTGCGCTTTTCACATCATAAGACGTCGGTTGTTACGCGAGAGAGCGAGGGACCTTAGAATAGACCCACGCGAGCTCGTCTTGCCCAACACACTCTCAGGGCTTTCGTGCTGTGAGCTGTGATCGATCCTGTTCCACCACTGTCCATGCACCTCACTGAACGTGACAAGCCTTCAGTCTTCAAATACTCAAGTGTTTTGATATGCAATAGTCCTAGTCGCATCAACTAGCCCAGAGCTAGGCTGAGCTCGGCTCCGTAATGACATGCAGTGCGATAGCTGCTGAACGTGCCAGCAATTCGCAATTCGCAACACTCACGCCAGCGCGCCGTGTTGCTTCAGGAGCGGCACGAGCTGGCCCTGCTTGTGCAGCGCCTGGAGGTCCGAGTTGCCGCCCACCGACTTGCCATCGATGAACACGTTCGGCACCGTGCGTTGTCCTGCAAAAGAAAGCCAGCCAGCCACGCAAGCAGAGAGTTAGCTACCATGCCTTCACCCAGCAGCAGCTACCTCACCTACAGCTACAGACCAAGCTATACACACACCCGCATCACCTGGACTGAGCCAAGTCTCCTCCTATATATGAAGCCTCCATGACTCGCACGTACCTGTCAGGTCCGCGAGCGCCTCTTGCAGCGCTTCGCCGTGCTCCACTTGGTCGAGCTCCACGAGCAGGAACTGCACGCCGAGCTCTTTGAGCAGCGCCTTGGTCTTGGCGCAGTACGGGCAGTAGCTCTTGGAGTAGACCACGACCTTCTGGCTCGCGATCTGGCTCGTGATCAGCTCACGCGCGCTCTTCGTGTTGAGCTCCATTCCTGTCTCTCTCTCCCTTGGGCCTTGTTAGCTTTGGTAATGGGCTGCCGCATGTTGCAGCAGCATGACAGCCACGTTGAAGTTGTCGAGACCTCCAACTGGCACATCCGCGATAGCCGGTATACCGGTCGTACAGTAATACAGTCATTTCCGCGGTAGCAAACGGAAAGGCCTGCTACCGATATGCTCTCAATACCGGTTTCTACCGGCATCAAGCGTTTTGAAAAAGTCCAGTCATGCCAATCAAATCGACAGCAACAGTGCAAGCATGGCGACCTCGACCGGGATGTCGCGCCGCAACAGCACTGCTACTGGCGCTGCTGCCACCGCCGATGGCCGCGAGTTCAGGTACCGCGCGTCATGTCTGCGCTCGGGCGACGTGGTGGTGCTGGGCATGCGCGTGGACGCGGCGATCAACTGCGCCGGCATGGCGCTCTTCCGCGTCTTCCAGGGTCACGTCGAGGTGCTGGGCTTCCAGCCGGCGCTGGGCACGTACTACTCGCTTTACTCGCCCAAGTGGAGTAGCCTCATGGTGATCGAGGGCCGCACGAACGCCAATACCCGCTCCGAGGCGACCAAGCAGCTGCTGGACGCAGCGTACCAGGCGCCGTTCCGCGACGCAAACAAGAAGCTGCTCGCGCTCACGGAGCCCTCGGTAGCAGCGGCGTCTTCGTCAGCGCAGCACGCGATCGAGATGGACGACGAACACGCGGCCGATACGCTTGCGCAGGAAATGGCCGAGGACTTCCCCATTGTGCTCGTCTTTCGCGCGATCCCGGTCACGTACGGCAACGTCATGTGCTTCTTCGAGAGCAACCGGTCATCTGAGAAGGATGCGAACCCATCGACCACCACCGTTGTGCTCCCGGGCTTCAAGATGATCATCGGCAAGGAAGACCAGGGGGAGCTTGAAGCGGCTACACAGGACAGCGGCGACTCGGTTACGCCTGCGAACCCAACGGAGCTGCAGTACCACGACTGGAAGAACCCCGGCCGCGTGCTGTTAGAGCTCACGCACGTGGACTCGTTCCGCACGATCCAGATCACCAAGCACTGGAAGCGCACCGGCGACGCGATCGAAGCGAGCCTGCTTGCGCCCGGTGGCAACCCGAGACAGAGCATCGTTGTGTGCGGCGCCAAGGGCGTGGGCAAGTCCACGTTCTGCCGGTACCTCGTGAACCGGCTGCTATCGCACTATGGCATGGTCGCGTTCCTGGACACGGACCTGGGCCAGTCGGAGCTTACGCCGCCGGGGCTCGTGTCGCTGCACGCTCTCGTGGCGCCCGTGCTGGGACCGGGCTTCACGCACATGAAGATGCCGCTGCGGTCGTTCTTCTGCGGCGGCACGAACCCAGGCAACGACCCGCTCTACTATATGCAGGCGGTCAAGAGCCTGCTGCGGCTCTACGAGGCCAAGTGGGGCAATGGCACCAGTAATGGCAACAAGAGCGTGCCACTGGTGATCAACACGGACGGCTGGGTCAAGAGCATGGGTCACGACCTGCTCTGCTCGGTCATCGAGGAGGCCAACCCGGACCACGTCGTGCAGCTGCTCGCGACCACGAAGAACAAGCAGTTCACGGTGCCCACGGACGGCAAGTGGCGCATCCACGGCGTGGAGCCCTGGGACCCCAGTGGCGTGGTGCAGCCGCCGCGGTCGTCCAAGGACATGCGGCTGTACCGCTGGCACCAGTACTTTTTGGCGCAGCAGAGCGTCTTGAGTGGTAGCGGCCTCGCGCGCGCGCAGTTGCAGAACGTGCACGTGCTCTCGGAGAAGATCCGCCTGGACGACCAGATCAGCCGCGCGTACGCGGGCGTCACGCCCTTCGCCGTGTCCTTCGACAGCGTCGACATTGGCTTTGTAGGGACGTCCGTGGCGCCCACCCAGCTGCTCTACTCGCTCAACGGCAGCATCGTCGGGCTCTGCATCAGCACGAAGCGCCCTCCCCTTGTTGGTGAGCCATTAGAGGCACCGGAAGGTGGATACAGAGCTGTTAATGGACCACCGCGGATACTGCTCAAGCCCGCGCACGCGCCGTGCCTCGGCGTGGGGCTCATCCGCGCGGTGGACGTGGTCCAGCGGCTGTTCTTCATCGTGAGTCCACTGCCGCTGGGTGTGGTCAGCCGCGTGAACCTGCTCGTGCGCGGCAACTTCCCACTGGCGTCGCTCGTGGTGGACGTCGTGGACCCGGTGCAGGCGCCGCACGTGGTCACGGACGTGCTGGCGTCCGAAGGCACGGGCGCCGCGGCCATGCAGAGCCGCAACAACCTCAAGCGCAAGCGCGACGACAAGCCGAACGGCGGCAAGTGATGACGCGCTGGGTGTTGGATAGATACATTTTCATTAGCAAGCAACAAATACAGAGAGAGAGGTGTCTTGACAGTGTGAACATGCGGATGTGTGAATGCCAGACTCAGATGCTGATGGCGCAGACCTGGCGCTGCTTGCTGTCGCGGTAGAGCATATCGCACGCGTCGCTGTCTTTGGCCGGATCGTCACTATCTTCACCTTCTTCGTCGCGCCACATGTCGTAGGAGCCCAACGGAGCAGCAGCCGAGCCACTCTGGTCGCTGCTGAAAGGGCTGAACCCTCGCGACGCCAGGTCGTCGAGGAGCTCCGAGAGCTTGCGCCACACATCTATCTTGGTCCTGTCGTCTCCACCGCGCTCGGGAGCTCTATTGTCGTGGCTTGCTCTCATAGCAGGACGCTTCCGTGCTGCTCTTGTGACTTGGTCTCTTGAGCCCAGCCCCGCGAACGGGACTTCGGTCGCAAACTTGTGGAGCTGCGTGAGCCAGAGCGGCACATTGATACTAATTGAGACCACGTGGTCGGCGGAGATGCTCGCGAGAAGCACTGCCGTCCCCGTGACGAGCACACTGAGTGCTACCAGAAGCAGAGTCGGCGCCCGTGAGCTGTTCATGGCGAGCTCTTGAGTCTCGTGGCCAGTGGAGAAGTGTCATGCCGGACTCGACGGCCAATTGACGGCCAATTGACACAAAAGAAAAATGGAAAGATCGCTGATACCAGGAGTGAATGTTGCTTCTGGACCTGAGACTGGAGCCATGTGGTGACAGGACACGGAAGGAGACCTTGCTGGGGGCTATCACTCTATCGATCTGTATTCTTTCTGTGGGAGTTTGCTGTTATCGCTGGCAGCGGCTGGGTCGCCTTCGACATGCGTGCACCTCTCTTCTCAGTGCTCGCCTTTGGCTTACTCGCGGAAGGAAAAGTCCTTGTCCATGGCCTCCGAGTGCGGCGTCGCGATCGCCCCCATGTGGTATTCCCCACAAGACACCCTGTCATCACAAATACACACAGACAACACAGTCAGCAACCTAGCCAGGGCCGGTAGCCTTCTCCTCAGAAGCTCGTCAGGGGGCTACGTACGACACGACGTTAATGTTGGCGAGCGCGGCGATCTGCAGCGGCTGCAGCTGGTTCTTGCGGTCGCCGTGGCCGAGGCAGTTGGAGCTGCCCTTGCCGAACGTGAACACCTTGCCGTCCTCTGAGAGCGCGACCGTGTACACGCGGCCGCAGGCCACCTGCACGATCTTCTCGCCCGTGAGCACCGTCATCTCGTGCGGCTCGAGCCAGAGCTTGGAGCCCCACATGTACATGCGCCCGTCGTCCGTGACCGCCGCCGCGTGGTCGTAGCCCGCCGCGAACTGCTTGACGCGCACGCCGTCAAAGCCCTCGACGAGCGTCGGGATCGCCTCCATGTTGTAGTGGTCCATCGTCAGGCCGCCGCCCACACCCAGCTGGTTGTCTACAATGTATAGTACAGCAAGAAAAACAAGGTGAGTCGCAACATCAGACTCCAACGTTTACACACAGGCATTCACTACGTACGGCTATTGCCACCCCAGCCGTAGAGCTCGCCGTTGTCCGTGAGCGCGAACGTAAAGTCGCGACCCGCCGAGATGGACACGACGTTCTCGTCCGCGAAGAACTCGATCGGCTCGGGCACTTCGAACGTGTCGGTGTCGCCGTTGCCCAGACGCCCGTACTCGCCGTTGCCCCAGGCCCAGATCTCGCCGTCCTTGGACAGCGCCACCGTGTGGAACTCGCCGCACTCCACCGACGCAATGGGCACGCCCTGGTCCACGAGCGAGCGCAGCAGGCGCGGCGTTGGCTCGTCCTTGCCGCCCGCGTGGCCGAGGCCGCCGGCACCCTTCATGGTCGAGCCGCCCCAGCCCCACGAGTACATCTTGCCCTCCTTGTCCACAGCCGCCGTGTAGTAGTCGCCGCAGGAGATGTCGACGATCTCGATGCCCTCGAAGGCATCCATGAGGCGCGGCAGCGACTCAAAGTCGCTCGCGTCCGAGCCCAGACCCAGCTTGTTGTATTCGTTCGAGCCCCACGTGTACACGCAGCCCTTGTCATCGACTGTTCATAATGCACGCATAGAAACGTACTGTCAGCATCACCACATTGATGCCATACGCGCACATGCCATTCGCACTAGACGCTATTTCATTGAGGCGCTGCACGTACTCGCTGCGCTGTGCGTGGCGCCGAACTCGAGCTTGACGATGCTCTTGCCTTCGAACGCTTCCACGAGCTTCGGCGACAGCTCCTCGTACGCATTGCGGATGCCGGACTTGATGAACGCGCCGTGGCCGAGCTGACCGAGCGACCCAGAGCCCCATGTGTACACTATCCATATCATCACACAAGCACATACAATCATAACGTCAGTACTCACATGAGCTCTTCATCTCGCTTTGCACGACGCTTTTCTGTGGCTGCAGTGTACGCAACGTAGCGTGACGCAGCGGCATCACCACAAAGCAAAAGACGCACCGCTGGACTGCGTGGAGAAGTGCGCTTGCGCGAGAACGCTGCGTGCGGCTAAGAGCTTCCGCGCGCCCGCAGAGGACGCGCCGGCGGCGGTGCGGATCGCGCGCATGAGCAGCACCATCCTTGTCGTTGACTTTCTTTGTGTCGATCGATCACAACTGGTTCGCGGGGATCTGCACGCAGGAGCGACCTTCGCGTCACCTTCCGCACATTTCGTTTTCAAGCCAATCAGAGGACGCAAAAGTGTTTAGTGACGCACTGATTCTCTTGAGTGACTACTATAGTGACAGGTTGCATTTGACATTCCAGAATGATCACCACGGGCAATGCAAAAGGCCGCGATGAGCTCGGGCGCGAAGTGCTCTGGAGCTCGCAGGGCCAGCAGGTGATGATGCAGTGGGAGCGGCAGTACATGCACCAGTGCGTCGACGCGCTGTGCATCCGACGTAGCGACCGCGTGCTGGAGATCGGCTTTGGGTTGGCGTACTCGGCGACGCACATCCAGAGCTTCCATCCCAAGTGCCACACGATCATCGAGTGCGACACCGCGGTCATCATAGACGCCGAGCGCTTCGCCAGTGAGCATAGCGGCGTGAAGGTCGTAAAGGGGACGTGGCAGTCGATGCTGCCCACTCTCACAGAGGATAACAAACAGCAGTTCGACTGCGTGTTCTTCGACGACTACCCGCTGCCCGAGCTCGAGACCCAGGGCGTGACGTACAACCAGACCCGCACGTTGAGGACGCGCTCGCGCTGGCACGACTTCCTGGACGCCGTGCTGCCGCTCGTGGCGGTCGGCGGACGCATCAGTGGGTATTTGGCTCGCGACATTGATTTGAAAAGACGAGGGTGTCGCGTGGAGATCGCGCAGGTGCAAGTTGAGGCTTCCGAGAACTGCGAGTACTTCCCACACAAGAGCGCGCTGGTGCCAGTGATTACGCTTGTGGACGCAAGCGCTTACTGCGCTGATGTTGTGGACAACATATCGCTGATACCTATCCAAGCATCAGCGAGAGTGCTGCGTCGCGTCATTTGCAGCGACACGAGCTCTGGTGTAAGTTCGCTGGACAAGTCGCGCGTGACGTCTTCCACAAGAAGACGCTTCGTGGACATTCAAGCGTGCCT
>JAASFQ010000056.1:0-59301 GCA_023333845.1 Globisporangium polare | reverse complement strand
TGACGATTGGCTGGCCACCTTGCATGAAGCGCGCCACTTGAGCCAATCGAGCGGCCATGCGCTCCCGAGTCACGCTCGCCACCAAGGTGCTGCGAGATTGCGCATTGCTTTCCAGTTGGCATCATACGTCACCAAAGTGAGCTTTTGCTCATTCTCACAAAACAAGGTGATGTTAGCTGCGCTTTTGTACCAGAACGAGGTGAGAGACGAGGAGGTCCGCTTCAACTTGGGTGCTCCACTGTGTTATCAGGTCCAAGTCACGACCACCGACGACAAGCTGCACAAGCTCATTCATTCTTCAATTCGCCTCAACGCAGACACCCACCAGGAAGAAGCCAGCACACAGACTACCAAGTAGCCATGGGCAGTGACCGCAAGGAAGTGCTGAGCGTGCCCGTGATCGACGTCGGCGCGCTCATGAAGAGCAAGAGCGACGCGCAGGTGGAAGCCACGCTGCACGACCCCGAAGGTCCGTTCCACGACACGATCGCCGCGCTGCGCGCCGCTGCGAGCGAGTGGGGCTTCTTCTACATCACCAACCACGGGGTTTCGTCCGAAGAGCTCGAGGTCTTCCGCGCGGCGTCACGCGACTTCTTCGCACTGCCGAAAGACGTCAAGAACCGCATCCGCAGGCGCAAGGACAACTCGCGCGGGTACTTTGACGAAGAGCTCACGAAGAACAAGACCGATTGGAAGGAGGTCTTCGACATCACGGGTCCCCACGAAGACGCGCCGCCTAACGCGGAGCTCTACAAGCGACTGATCGTGAACGACCAGAACCAGTGGCTCGACGACGAGACGCTGCCGGGCTTCAGGAAGACCATCACCGAGTACTACGCCAAGGCGGAGCACATCTCGCGTCGCATCCTGATGCTCTTTGCAGTCGCGCTGGGAGAGCATGTGAACTTCTTCGACCAGTTCTTCCACGGCAGTAGTGCCGATAAAGCCGAGGAACCAGCTGATGGCCCAGCAGTGCACCGCAACTCGAGCGTCTTCCGCTTGAACCACTACCCCGTGGCCCCCGACCCGGAGTCCACCATGGGTGTGTACCACCACACCGACGGTGGCGCGCTGACGGTGCTGCTCCAGGACGACGAAGTGGCGTCTCTGCAGGTCTTCCACCGCGGCTCGCGGGAGTGGCATTTCGTGCCCCCCATCAAGGACACTTTTGTGATCAACATCGGAGACCTGGTGCAGGTCTGGTCGAACGACAAGTTCGTCGCGCCACTGCACCGCGTGCTCGCCAGCGGCTCAAAGTCACGCTACTCGGCGCCGTACTTCTACAACCCGTCGTTCCGCACGACCGTGCAGCCGATCATCGTCGGAGCGGACGAAAAGCCAAAGTACAAGCCGCTCGACTGGTTCGAGTACCTGCGCGAGAAGATCGAGGGCAACTTCACCGACATCGGCGAGGACATCCACATCAGCCACTTTCGGATCAATGACGAGGGTGATGGCATCTAAGCACAGCTGCTGGACGGCTGTTGACTGGCTCACGTGCACTAACGCGTTTAAGACGACCACAAGAGTATAACTGTTCATTAACGACCCAGACAGGCTCACCTATAGAGTGTCAATTAGCCTACTGGTTCTCGTCGATCTGGTACTGACTGATCTGGATCTCGAGCCCCAGGTCGGCGTAGTTGCCGGCCACGCGCTGCGTCATGAACTGGCGCCACGTGAAGGGCCGGTACTTGGGCTTTTCGTTCTTATCCACGACCACGGGCTTCACAGTGGCCTCGTAGGACGGGTGGAAGAAGAACGGCGCCGAGTAGCGCTCTCGCGTGCCATTCGCCAGTACGCGGTGCAGTGTCTCGACATCACGGTTCGAGTGATAGTTGGCAAATTTGTCGATATTTAGCGCTTTGTTTCGTGAGCAGGTTTTTGCCAAATAACGAAAACAGTCGTGCAGCTCATCCGGACCGGTTCCTAGACCCCCAATGGTTCTCGAACCGAACCGCCGGTTCACCTCTCTTTATCGGGTCAGATCCTCGATGCCATGACTGCCCTCTTTGACATCACGTCTGTGAGTTTGACCTTTTGAAGTGACTAAGCAGTCATGTATAGGATTTTGAATGGATACAAATACCTATATGTTCCGAGATAGATTATTCGAGAGGTCGGAATCTCAGGTGTTGTGATGTCGTCGAGGGTTCATGAACCCGGGCCGCAAGATAGAGAGGGATCGAACCCTCCAGTCACCATTCATTCACAAACGCCATTCATTCACAGATGCGGTGGTTTCGAGAAAGCTCAAAGCGGCCGACTCGCTGAAAGCGCTCAACTTCAAAGCAGTCACGAATTGCCTTTGCTCGCGGCGCACCCCTCTCGTCCAGAACAGCATGCGGCGCTCGTGCGACCGTCCCAGCAAGAGCTCTCCGATAGCAGATCGTGCAGCAGTGGACAGGACAGTGCGTCACCCGTCGGCCCACAGGCGGTTGCCGTGGGCAGCGACAGTTTTGCAGAGTCCGCATTCGCGTGGAGAGCTCCGGACCGACCGCTGTGTGTGTGTGTGTGTGTGTATGACCAGAGTACCTGTGTGTGTGTGTTGCATGTGTGGTGTCGCCTCGGAAAACGTGATGATTACAAAGAATGTATGTCGCCGCCCCAGACAGTATTAACTCTTGTTATGTTGAGTGCATTAACCGACCGGGTTTTTAACAGGACTCGGCATGAACGTTTCCATCCAAATGCGTGTGTGTGTTGCATGTGAGTGGTCTGCCTGTGCGTGCTGCATGTGTGTGTGTTTGTGAGTGTGGATGTGTGATGATGACATATACACCCAGCTCGCTTCGAGTTACTCGATGAAGAGAACTGTTCCGAGGGGTCACTCCCTCTTGTCTGATCACTTCCGTCAGCTCTCGCGGGCTTTGTGCCTGTGTGTGTGTATTGCGATTGTCTGTGTGTGCATGTGGCCAAACGAATATGGTGATGACAGAAATTATCCCTGTCCGACAGAGGAACGCATTCCTCAACGTGGAGATAAACCAGTGTAACTTTTAATTTGTCTGAGTATTCATTCCTCCGCAACAGCCATTGCATTGCATTCTCGCCGCAGAGAGAGTAGCGAGTGGTAGCAGTTCGTCGAGCTCGGAATTGAAATGAGGATTTATCACAAAGGTGAGAGAGCGGCATCCGTTTTGGAACGTTGCTCTCACAATTAAAGGATCCAGTGACTTCATAGTTATCTGATCATTTCCCAGCTCCACCACACAGCGATCAATACACGTTTTGTCCACGTCTCCACCTTGTCGTATCTCCTCCTCGATCTTGTCATGCAGTGCCGTGTGGTGTCCACCCGAGCATGCTACGCTGTGTCACGAGGGAGCGCAGCGACTCTGCAAGTGAGGCTGAGCATTGTGCGGCACTGACTTTGGTGAGCTTTTCAGCGTCGGAATAAAACGATACCGAATTAAACATAATTACAATGGTGCTGCTTTTCTCGTCCCAGACATTCCAACTTGCTCGGTTTTAACCACCCAACGCCAGGAAAACTTCCCCCCTCTGCTTCCCGTTCACGTTGCCAATCCACGCGAATCAAATTGAGTGAGCTCCTGACGACGAGCAGGTCACCTCCAGACGCGCGCGTGTGAGTGTATTCAGCGACAACACCAGACCGAGAGACAACACCAGAAGGACAGCAAGCATGGCGTCTAGAGCAGGCGCCGCGACGCGCACTGGTGCGCGCAAGTGGCTCGCGTCGCTCTTCGGTGAGTCCGAGAGCGCGGCAGGCGCAGCCGCAAATGCGAGCGCCAAGACGTCCAAGTCCGTGGCGAAGGAGCGGCTGCAGATCATCCTGGCGCACCAGCGCGGCTCGCAGGTGCTCGCGGGCGTGGACCTCCAAGCGCTGCAGAAGGAGCTGCTCGAGTGCGTGCAGCGCCACATCCAGGTGGCCAACGGCGCCAACATCAACATCGCAGGTGCGCCTCAATATTGTCTATCATGACGCGTGGCGTCTGCCTGTGGCGCTAATGCGCGTATGTTGTGTATCTGGACCCTGTGTAACACAGTGAAGCACGAAGGGCAGCTCGACATCTTTGAGATGCAGGTCCCAGTGGACGGCAGCAGCATGGCGCCGCGTCGCGCCGCGCAGTAATACGCGTTGCCGTCGTCGTTGTAATTCTATGGCGATTTGGGCTGTGTTATCAATCTTATCGTCCACACTCTTGTGCTGTGTAGTATTGCGGAATATAAAGGGCCATGCAACCGTCATTGTCTAACGCGCTCTTAGTACGGATAGTACTCGTCGTAGGAGAGCACCTCCAAGTGCGAGATGCAGTCGAAGAGCCACGCGACGCGCACGATCGGGATCTGGAACTGCTCCCACTGCTGCTTGGCGTCCGTGGGTGCCGTGGACTTGCCGACGATGCCCACCTGGGTCTTCTGCGCGAGCCGGTGGTGGCTCAGGCGCTTGTAGTGCGTCATCGAGATGACCGTCGCCCCAAAGTTCTCGACCACGCCGCGCAGCGTCTCGATCTGGTAGTCGAACTCGGCCTCGTCGCAGAGCAGCACGAAGCGGAACCGCTGGAAGAGCTCGTTGCGCCGGCCCGTGCGGATCCGCTGCACGTGGGCCTCGTGGGGCTTGCCGACCGAGTTGCCATACGCGTCGCCGAGCATCTCGTGCTCGTCCTCACACACCCACTTGCCGGCCTCGAGAGACGCCTCGACCCACGAGTAGTCCATGACGAAGCACCCCTCGGCGAGCGCGCGCATGTACTTGGCCGTGCGCTTGCAGCGCCGCTCACTGGGCTTCACGGACTTGGCGATCAGGTGTGTGACGCTCGAGCAGAGCACACCGGTCTCTGGGTCCTGCCGCAGGTCAAACCGCAGCCCAAAGCGCCCGCCGAGAAGGGAACACGCCGTGGAGATCCGCTTGCACTCGGCGTTTGTGAGGTCTGTCGCGACCAAAGTGAAGCTGTTGGACATGCGGATCTCCGCTGCGAGCTGGCGCGCACTGCTGGAGAGCGGCGGTCTCGACAGCGTCTGTGGAGATAGAAGCCCAGCTCCGGGTGCTGTAACCGTGTTAAGACCGCCAGACCGACCATGAAGCGCCGTGGGCCCGCCGTTGAGAATGCCTCTTGCTGGCGACTTGAGCGACGCCAGCCTGGCCACGGGCTGCACACTGACTGGATGGCTCTGTGACTTTTCTTGCTGTTGTTGAGAGCGAAAGGCCGCGATCGCGCCTTCAAAGTCTTCACTAATTCGCTGCTTCTTGCGTCGCTCCAGCAGATTTGCGTGGGTGCCACTGGAGACCTTCAACACGGTGGAGGTGCGCGAGCACTGGTCAAAGTACGTACGACCAGCAGACGTGGACGCGAGCGGCGCTTGCGAGTCGCCCACCTCGTCCTCATCATCTCCGTTCCATGTCATAGCGTTGCTCTCTTTCATTTCCTCGTCTTCATCACCTTGGAACTGTGACGACTGGGAATTCGGGACTGCGACAGTAGCAGCAGGGCGCTTCCGGTTTGCACCTCCACTCGTAGACCGTCGTGGCGGTGATACTACGATCACTTGACGCGCTGTGGGCTTTCGATTCGTTGCGGGCTTCTTGGAAGAAGAAGACCGGGACACCACGTCTTCCAGACCACCTCCACCATTTCCATTCACGGTGCCACGGTCACCTCCACCGCCAGTCCGACCAATGACACCTGTGCGGTTGAACGCGCTCAGATGCGGCATCGCGTATCCGTTCGAGAGCGCGAGCAGGTCGGGCGAGTCCATGAACCCACTCGGCGGCATCTGCGTCTGCGACTCGTCGTCTTCATCTTCCTCGTCTTCCTCACCTTTGTCCCTAGTCTCATCACGATGATCGCGTCGCTTCCCCTCCATCTCGGCGTCGATCATGGCCGAGAGCGACCGCGCCGCTGGCTTCCGGTCTTGTTGGGATAGTTGCTGCTGAGAAAAAGCGCCCGTGGTGATCCAGTTCTTCATGAGCTTGCCCATAGCCGAGATCGTCCCGGGCTTCTGCTGCTTGCTGTTGTTGGTATTGACCACTGCGTTGCCGTCAACCGTCGGCTTTGTGGGCGTCGTCCGTTGCTGCTTCTGACTGTGACTTGTGTGGCTCTGACTCTGATTTCGCTTAAACTGCTTGCGGCTCCGCTCCCAGTCGTTCAGGATCTTGTTCTGATACTGGATGCGCTCAAGATAGCCTTCGACCTCCTGCGTGGGCATCACGCCACTGCTGCTGCTGTTCTCCAACCCAGGGGACGAGGCGAACACCAGTCCCTGAGTCGGAGGATACGTGGCGATCCGCCTTCGGCTTGCTGTAATGTGAGTCCCAGGACTCGCGGCTAGCCATACAACGAGAACAATAAGTCTCCAGGTCTAAGCAAGCCAATCACCAAGCTAGTATGAGCATTACCGTTCGCTGGGCCTGGGGTCATCTGGGTCATTTGTGTCATCTGCGTCTCGCCGCCATTCGCTTGCGAATAACTACCGTCCGTTGCTGTTGTCAGTGTTCCATTCCGCATGGGGGAGGCCGCCGCGACGCCCGTCATGCGCTTGGGTTGCTTCTGCTCGTTCAAAATGGCCTTCGTGTCGATGTTCCACTTGTTGTTCGCCACAGGCCCTCGCGACGGCGTGTCCATCAATGATGACGATGCTGTAAAGCTGGTTGTGGGCAGCAAGTGGTGCGAGCCGCCACTACCAGCTGAGAGCGCGCGGTCTGTGTCCTCGATAGTGATGCCGAGCGTGCCCTTGTGAGCCTCCAGATGGCCCAGCTCCTGCTCCACGACGCGCCACGCGACCAAGATGCTCTGTAGGAACTGGTTGCGCATGACCTCGCTGGGAAAGATCGGGATGCTGCACGTCGGACACTTGCTCTCGTTCTTGCGCAGGTGCACGAAGATGCAGTCGCGGCAGAAGTTGTGCTTGCAGTCGAGACACTGCGGGTCGTCAAAGATGTTGTTGCTGCGATACACAGCAACGCACATACGCACACACAAACCAGAACGCTGTTAGTCTATAGTCACAGGCGCACTTGGATAGCCAGAGCACACGCGTTTGATGAGCATTTTCGTACCAGAGCATGCAGCGGAGCTGCTCGCGGATGAGGCGGATCGCCTCCTGTCGGTTGGAAGACAGCAGCTCCATCGTGAAGGCACAGAGCGCGAGCGAGCGCTTATGATGGACCAGTAGCGGAGGAGGTCCGAAGGACAGTCGTCCAGAGAGCGAGGCCACACGCGCACGCAGACCGACGCAGCGCGTTCCTTCCACTCGACTGTGGTCGCGGGTATTTGCAACTTTTGCTCTCACGCAAGTGAAAAACTGGTGCCGAGTTTGGCGAGGGATCGGTACCGTTTTTAGCGGTTCATATTCGGTACAGTGTGCTCCTTCTTGCTGACGACGACTGAAGATGGCCACACTCGTGGAATGGGGAGCGTCATACCTCGCGCTGCGCACACAACCTCGATGGACCAGAACGCGGATGGCTGGTATCAACTCACCTTTGCCTTCGCACTGAGCGATCACAAACGCGACCTGCCAACTCCTTACCCGTAACAATGTCGAGAAGCTCCTCACAACCGGTTCTCCTCCCAGTCAGGTGTGCACAAGTTACCTCCAGAAACGATTGGGATCAGACGTGGAAGACTGAAACTTTCTCGAGATCGCAGCCCTTCAGCCCCGCTTGAGCATTGCAGAGAAGTCTCAATATACACGCGAGGCAAGGGAAGTCTAAAGCCTTCGGTTGCTCATTCATTCATTCACTTTTTTTTACACGAAAGCAAAGGTGAAGCAGCTCCACTCGCTGCTGCTGCTGCTGGCAAAATTGATCTCACAGGACAGAGAGACAGTTGGTCCGGGCCATCAGCACAAGCACCGTAGGTACTTAGCGCGAGATGAGGTTCTTGTCCGAGGCGCCGAGCCACGAGGTGATGGTGCCGGCCGAGATGCTGCTCGCCGTGAAGTCGAAGTCGTCGCCGCCGATCTCGATGACCTTGATGGCGCCCTCACCCGAGTCGTCGATGATGGTGACGTAGGTGGTGGCGGCGTCCGAGGGGCGCGCGGCGAAGTTGTCGCCGCCGGCCGGGTGCGAGCCGTCGTAGAAGTAGTAGTGCGTCGAAACCTTGTCCTTGGCCGTGTTGGTCTCGATGACCTCGGCGATGTCGAGCTCGCCGCAGCCGCCCACGGCACCCGAGCCGCGGCAGTTGCAGCCGTATTGGCCCGAGCGCAGCACCTGCGCGTTGAGCATCCAAATGGCTGGCTGGTTGGGCGAGCTGCCCGAGTTAGGCATCTTGACCTTGGTCACGAACATCTTCTTGCCACCGTCCCAGCCGTGGTGGCCGTTGTCGTCGTAGTAGCCCTTGCAGTTGCCGTCCTCGCTGCACTTCTTCGGGAGCATGATGTTCACCTCGGCGCCCGTGGCCACGCCGGCGCCGCCGTACGTGTTGGACGGGCTCGTCGCCTCGGCGAGCTTGCCGGAGAACGTCGTGGCGCTCGAGACCTTGGACGCGCCGTTCGCGCTCGCGTAGCCCTGCGGGCTCTTCTTGCTCGTCGTGTAGTCGATGTTCTGGTTGTTCATGAACACCATGTTGTTGGCCTCCTCGCCCTCGCTGTACGACGACACCTTGCTCCAGTCGCTGTTGGTCGTGGCAGTGAACACAGCGATGTTGTAGATCTCCATCGGGCCGCGGAAGACCATAGACACCTCCTCGCTCATGGGACCCACGGGGCTGTTGAGCGACACGCTCTTCTTCGAGCACGAGTTGGTGGCCGTGACCATGTCGTAGGTGCCCGCGACGTTGCCTGCGAGCACGTCCTTGTAGCTGAAGCTCGACTTGATGGTCGCGCCTGTGAGCGACGTGCTGTTACTCGAGCTGGTAGCCGTGGCCGTGGCGGTCGACGTGGAGGTTGACGTGGTGGTCGACGTGGAGCTGCCACCAGCCGACACGGCGCCGCTCTGGTAGTCGGCACCGATCTCCGAGAGCGTGGTCGAAGTGGACGTGGTGGTCGGCTTGGAGGTGGTCGAGGTTGGTGTGGCCGTGGTCGCGGCTGGCGTCGCCGTGGTCGCCGTTGGGGTGGACGACGAGGACGACGAGCCGTTCGGGCAGAAGGCGACCGTGAACTCCACGCCGGAGGTCGGGCAGTTGTGCGTCTTGAGGTCGTCGCTCGGGTACAGGTACGCGTCCGTGCAGCCCTCAGCCGCGCACGTGATGGCCTTGCACTCCGTTGGCACCGAGGTGCCGCTGCTGATGGTCGGCGTGATGGACATGGGCACGTTGAAGCCCTTCTTGCCCGTCACAGACTTGCAGTCGGCGAAGCTCTTGCAGTTGCCCGGTCCTGGCGGGATGGCGGAGATGTCGTACCAGGCGCTGGAGCCGACGATGGCGAACTCGGCCACTGTGGTTCATTCGATACAAGTTCACATAACGTTAGACTCATGATCCAGGAAGCTCAAGAGGTAGATAGAAAGGTAGAGAAAGCTTACGGTTGGCCTGCGAGTCGGAGCCGTGGCGGAACATGCCGCTGAAGCCGTCGGCGAGCTCGCGGGTCGTGGAGCTGCCCTGCGCGATGCTGTCGGTCTTGGAGTTGTCGTACAGGTTGATCGAGTAGCCGCAGTTGTTGGCGAAGGTCACCTTGGTCGCGAACGTCACGGCCGCTTGGCTGAGCAGCGCCATCGAGGCGCTGAGGGCGAGGAAGACGCGCACCATGTTGCTGTACTTGGGTTAAGTGGAAGGGAGGAAGGGAGGAAGGGAGGAAGGGAGGAAGGTGCGAGGAAGGTGCGAGGCACGCGGGATGTTGGGGAATGGGATCTTGCAATCGGCAAACGCGAATCGGGTCGAGGACGGAATCAGGACAGTCGGACGGACGGACGGACTGACCGCACTCACTCACCCCGTGTCCAGTCCAGTCCACCTTTTGCCCAGTACCGGAGATTTGAAGGGACGACGAGCGGCGGACACAGACGAACCGGCTGCTGGTGATCGTCCGGGATATCTCAGGAAACAAAGAAACCCAAGCATCTTTTCTTGAGGCCCGCTCATACGGACGCTGGCCACTGCGACTGGAATGCCAGATGGCGTTGTCGTGTGCTGCTGCTGTTGCTGTGGCGCACGTGCGGCAGTCGGCGTCCTTGAACTGAGTGAAGCCATAAGCGACACGACGACGCTCTCTCTCGCCCAGGCAGGCAGACACGCTGAACTCTCTTGGGATAGCTGCGGATCAGCTCGAGGTCCTGTGAACCAGGGTCCGCTTGCCAGGCAATTGGCGCTGGGCATCGGAGCCTGGGCTACAGGGCTGCAGTTCAAGCCAAACTGGCGCTCTGGTGTTCTCGTAAACTGTATTGGACTCGTCGAACTTCGATGGATCGAATTCGAAAGAGAGAGAGAGAGAGAGAGAGAGCGCGATGGCATGTGGCTGTGGAGATGATAGGAAAAGAAGGAGTCACAATGGCAAGAGCGCGCGGCTCCGATCCTTCTGCTCTCTTTCGATTGACAAGCAAAGCACTACCGAGAATACCGTTTAAAGTGTAGGTTATGGCTGGAAATGCTCTTAGTGGAGTCATGTAGCTACTTTTATAGAAGTATACAGTACTCATCTTGCGAAACGACTTTCGAAGAGCTCTTTTTGGATCTGTGGCAAGCTGGCGAGGACATTCAGAATTTAAGCTTGACGTTTGTAGGGAAACCTGGGATATTGGAAGAGATTTTGCCAGCCGTCACGCCTGGCGTGCGCTGCGGCTCGGATCGACTGGGAGTTCTAATCACTCGCACGACTTGCGCTTCTGCCAGCCCTGTAGCTTCGAGCACCTTCACAGCTTCAGGCAACTGCAGATCCTGGAAACATGCAGCACCAGTCAGCTTTCGCCCACGAGCTGTGTGTGTGACACCTGGCGCCCCTCAATGGTTGGCAAGCTGGGTGGATGCCGGCCAGCGACACCGTCGACTTCATCACTAGTCGAGTCCTCAATGTCAGGCTATGCTGATCCACTGCGGCAGCGTCTCGGACAAGAAACCAGAAAACTTGACAGTCAGCTACTACCGTGTGTACAGCACAGCCAGCGAACGCAGTCCACCCACGACGGCGGACATGTGCGATGAATACTAGACGACTTGCTGCTTGCTGATGCGCTTTTGGCGTCCTTGGCATCCTGCTTTCAGTGCGAAGGGCGCCGCCTCCAGCCATGTGGGGCTTGGCCCACAGTGACGTGCTCGCTTACTTCGCAGAGCCATCGCCATCCATGATCCACGGACGCAGCCGAGAGTTGCATGAACGCTGGTACACGTGAAGGTGGTTGGTTCTCTATTCGTTCGTTTAAGATCGTGGTTGAAGTGGTGATAGGCTAGAGGGTGTGCAACAAGCAACATGAACAAAGCACAAAAAAATATAAGGACCGCTGCTGCTAGTATATACTTTAAATGACGAGCTCCTCGATCGAGTAGTCCGGGATGCCGTGCGCCTGCGGGAGCTTGACGCCCGAGAGGAAGTTGCTCAGCACGCTCTGCACGGTCTCGAACTGCTCGCAGGACGCCAGCTGCTTCTGCACGAGCGCGTCCAGATTCTGCAGGCTCGCGCCCACCTTGGCGTCCTTGGAGGCCGCCAGCACGAGCTGCGCAAAGTGGCCGTCGATCAGCGCACAGATCCAGGCCGAGAACTGGAATGCCGACGGCAGCTTGGTAAAGTACAGGGTTTCCAACGCGGACGCCGATACGAGCGCATGGAAAGATGATGATGGGACAGTCGTCGTCTTCTTGGTCTTCTTCTTGCTTGGGGTCGCGTTACTGGCCTCGTCGCTCTCAAACGCGATGGTGAGCGCGAAGAAGAACTTCTTGCAGACCGCGAGCAGGAAGAGCACGTCGTCGAGCTGCAGCTCACGGATCGCGTGGTGCAGGAACACATTGTTCGTCGGCAGGCCGAGCAGCGCGACCAGAAAGCGCTCGCTCGCACTCACGCCTTCGCTCACGTCTTCCGAGGAAGGCTTCTTGCGCTTGCCGCCCGTGGCGATCTTGGAGGCCGAGACGTACGCCAGCAGCTTCTTGTCCTGGTGCTTGCGGATGAAAAACTTGAGCAGACGCACAACCGAGCGCTCGTCGATGTCTGTCAGGTGGAGGATCGAGAGCTCGAGCAACTCGAACTGGCTGTGCTTCATGAGCGTCGGCAGCAGAGCTGGCACGGCGCGGGTCGAGATGCGCTTGGACGAAATCATGGCCTTGAGCGGCGTCCAGAGCGCCAGCTTGTCCGACTCGACGCAGCGCTTCGTGACCGCGACGATGAACCGGTACGAGAGCTCGCTGCCGCTGCCGCTCAGCTTCTTCACGGCCTCGTCAAACTTCTTGGTGAACTGAGCGGCCGTAGCCGTCACGTGCAGGTCCGCGAGGTCGGCGATGAACTGCTGCTCGACAGCGCCTTCGTTGCAGAGCTCGTCCTTCCAGCCGCTGGTGTCCACGGTCTTCTTGGCTGCGACGTCGGTCCAGTTGATCGAGCTGTTCGGGAGACCTGGTGCACCAGAGATCGAAACAGCGGACGAGGCCACCGAGGCGCCCAGCACGCTCGCGAGCGTCGAGTGCTTGTTCTTGACGTTCACGAAGAAGACCGCGTGCTCGTAGGCGGCGACCACGACCTCGCCGTTCAGCGAGCTCAGCAGCTTGAGCATCGAGCCAACGGCAGCGGTGTTCTTGGCATCGCCCTCCGACTCGGACGAGCTAAAGTCGATCTCGGTCGACGCGACCTGCACGCCAAACTTGGAGTCCCAGCCGGTCAAAGCCTTTGGGTTCGACGCGTTCGAAACTACGAGGTAGCTGAAGTTGCCCACGTTGCAGGACGTGAAGCCCGCAGCCGAAGCGCCAGTGCCATTGGCAGCAGTCGCCTGCGCCAGCTTGCGCTTCTTGTTCGTAGGCGTGAGCGACGATGGGGCCGTGTACTCGGCGGAGAACGCAGCGACCTGGTGGGACGACGCCCACTCGAGCGAGTTGCTCACCGTGTCGTGCTGGAACGAGACCATTTGCCACTCGCCCGTGGACCAGACGAACGAGTAGGAAAAGGTCTCGGCGTGGAACGCAGATGATGCGACCTCGGCGCTCTTGGAGCCGTCGAGCTCGATGGCCTGACGCGCCATGAGTGTCGCCGCGACGCGCGCGTCCTTGCGATCCTTCTTGGAGAAAATCTGGTAGATCACGAGCTCGTACTGCGAAGCCTTGGACTTGACCAACAGCGACAGGAAGAGCGAGCCTTTCACCGGGTTGCGGTGGTCGGACGCGAGCGACGCCCACACGACCTGACCATCGACGCCTTCATCCGCATTGCCGTTCACGTTCACGTCGCTGGCGTCCAGGAGCTTGACCAGATCCTCGTCGTAGACTGCGAACTTGCCGTTCTCGAACACGACCACGACCTCCTCCGTCAGGCGCGGGTGCACGTAGATGCCGGCGACCGCGCTCTTCTCGCTGAGCGCGGCGGTCTTCCACTTGGCGACCTCAAGGTCCGAGTTGCGCCACGCGACGATCGTCTCCGACTGGTTGGCCTTCTTGGCGCCGCGCACGCCGTAGAGCACCTGCGACTGCGGGTTGCGCACGGCGCCGAGGCGCAGCGCCACGTTGCTGCCGGCGCGGAAGGTCCAGTGGTTGGTGCACTTGCGCGACTGCGTGCAGTACTCGAGCACCTCCTCGCGCGTCGTGATGAGCACGAGCTTGCTGCCGTCCTTGCCGTTCACGGCCGACACGTCGAGCACGGCGCCGCTGCCGCGGCTGCGCCAGACCGCCACCGAGGGTTCGAACTCCATCGCCGCTGCTGGATTAGATTGCTTTGGTTTCAACGAGCCAAATGGACGCCAAGAGATGTCGTCGGTCCCGGAAGCTCAGCTTGAATGGTCGGCAAAGACCAACCAACAGTATTGGGTTTATTGCAGCCAATTAGACGCCTTCTTCCTTTTTAGCAGCCAATCGGGAGGAGAGAAGGGGAGTGTACTGTAGAGCCCTCGATTATAAGTGCGAGTAGCATGTACTGGTTTCTCTCGATAAAGTACGAGGTGTTCGAGTGAATCCTGAACCGTTGCAGGCTTGCAAATGACGATTGCGATGCCCGTCACGCGCATCTTGGAGTGCGCCGCACGTGGCGCCTCCGCTACTGACGAGGACCCCTCCCGCGACGAAAGAGATGCGCAGTTGCAGTCAGTCATGCGCCGGTGAAGTGGAATCACCGCTGTCAGGGAGGGGCCTCCTGCGGCATTCGACGAGATGAGCGAGTGAGGTAGGAATTGGCGCGGCGAATGTATTTTTACGCCTGCGCACACAAGCGGCCAGCAGCAGCTAACTTTACATGCCATCGATCAAGTTATTGCCTCTGCGCTCACACTCGTGCCTTTGCGAGAGGCGTCCGTATCAACTGCTGCTGCGCTCGGCTTCCGTCGCTCTGCCCTCGTGACTGGCGCGGTCACTGCTGCTCCGGCGACAGCCTCCATTGACAGACACCAAGATGAGCGGCGCCAATCACAGCAGCAGCAGCAGCAACATGCTGGGTGACGGCGGCGGCGGCGTCTTCCTCACGGAGGCGCGGATCCGAAAGTACGTAGCTGTTGGTGCAGGTGGCATGTTCATCTGTATATTTGCAAACGTGACTGTACATATTGTTGCACAATGCTGGCACGTTGCGGTGCTGTAGCGCCAAGAACCCGGCGCGCGAGATCAACGAGATGGAGCCCGTGGTGTCGGGCGTCTCGCAGATGTCGCAGTCGACGCTGCTGCTCAAGAAGCGCAAGGAGATGCGCGAGATCGACGACGCGCTCGACTTCATGAAGGAGGAGTTCCTGCAGCGCATGGAGGCGTGCGACACGCGGCAGCGCGAGCTCGACCGCAAGCAGAGCGAGATGAAGGAGCAGGTCACGCGCTTCGAGAAGTTCATCAAGGAGAACGACACGAAGCGCACGCGCGCCGAGATCAAGATGAAGACCGAGCACCGCCTCGCTGAGGCCAACGAGCAGCGCAAGCGCCAGCTCATGATGCAGCTCGAGAAGGACCTCAAGGAGCGTGAGGCGCTCGAGAAGAAGCGAGGTGTGTGCGTATAAACCAGGGGCCTAACGGCTATAAGCCATTGCGATGGGAATCTTAACCTGGTTCACGATGGTGTGGGTTCAGATCAACTGCTAAAGTATAGGCAGTACCTGGAGGCGACGGTGGACGCCTCGGACGGCGAGTACGAGGAGATCGGCGACATCCTGAACCGCCACGCGACGCTCGTCGACACGAACAACGACCTCAAGGGCCAAGTGCGCAACGCCGAAGCCGAGGTGCGCTCACGTGCCTTTATTTCCATTGATAGCAGGGCTCAGCTCACCCATAGTATCGTACTCTACTCGTACAGACGGACCAGCTGCGGCAAAAGATCCGCGCGCTCAAGGTCGAGATGCAGAACCTCGTGCTCGTGCAGAACAGCAACATCCACGGGTGCGTCTAAATTCTTGTATAGCTTCAGCCTGAGCTTGGTTGACTCACAGCCAATTACAAACACATGTGTCCTGGGTACTCTAGCCACCAGCAGCACCTCGAAGGGCTCCGCACCGAGGCGCTCAAGCTCGACCTCGACCGGCAGCGCAACGACCGCATCTCGAACGACCGCAGCCGCGAGTCCGGTCAGATCGTCATGACCGTCACGAACCTCTACAACCGCTGCCGGCTGAGCCTCGGCGACAAGCTGCCCGTGCTGCGCGAGCAGGACATGGACGTCGCGCAGTACATCCACAGCCTGCTCAAGGTCATCGCGTCGCGGATAGTCGACCTCGACTACATCGTGTCCAACTACAAGGAGCAGGTACTTCGGCGGTGGCACTTGCACACGTGTGATCTAGTGAAAACTCCCATACTAATCCACACCAAATGCTGCTGCTGATCGACAGAGTTCTTCGAAAAGCGGCAACAACAACAACAATGATTCCTCGCAGCCCTCACGCAGCGGCAATGGCTCCAGGGGAACAGCAGCAGCAGGCGCTTCGTCCAGTGCAGCAACCAACGGCACGACCAAGCTGCCGCCATTGTCATCTTAGGACCACACGCTGGAACCGTCATGCAAGAGACTTATCCTTCGGGTGCTGCCGAGCGCGGTCACAACAGAAGTCACGACGTGGTCCGTGAGGTTTGCCTTCCACCACCAAAACTAGCAGCAGCGAGTCCAACTGCAAAAATGGTTTTGAAACCCGGAACCCAGCATAGACCACCCGTCAGGTGGTTTTGGGTTCGTTTAGTCTGAGGGTGAAAGGTCTTTTGTTGCTTTGGGGGTTTGCAGTGCTGTGGGTTACTGGGTTGTAGAACCTCTTTGGTTTGATAGCTTATTATGTGTCCAAAGAAAGGTCCTCGTGGCAGAAAGAGCACAACCAATCTGTTGCCGAAAGTTTCAGCTCTGCTGAAAGATTTCGAGAAACAGCTCCAACTGTCGAGGTGTTCATTCTTCAACGAAGCGGAGGTTTTGTCATTGATCGACTTGGTGCACGCATGGGTGATTTGCGGCGCGACTTGTCCAGCAAATATCTTCTGCATCATGGTGTCGGTGCCTGTGCTGTGAATTCGAAAGCGATGGTTGGCTGCGAGAAGAAACAGTGGTGTTTCTGGTGTCGTCGTCGCTGTAGGACCAGGTGTGTCGAGGAGTGGTTCACAAAGTGGGCTTTCCTGAGGATGCAGCGCGCTTGAGGCTTGCTTTTGAAGCAAGCCCCGAGCAGCTGAGAGGTGCTGCCAATCGCAACAACATGCATCGGCTATGGGAAGCAGCATATTTCTCGCAGTGCCTACAGGATCTACAGTACTTGTGCTCCAAGAACACAACGCGCGAGAGCAATTAGGAGAGCCTGTGATGGCGAGCCGGTCGGTCGACTGGCAATACAGCCGAATAATCCGCAACGGTCCGATCTTGTCGCAACCACCCGCAGCGACTTCAAGAGCTGCCTCCGATGCAGCTCTGCAACAACCGCTGCCGCGTGCGCCTCGGGGACAAGATGCCCGTGCAGGCCACGGACGTCGCGCAGTTTACAGTCCTCTCAAAGGTTTTCGCGTCGCGGATAGTCGACCTCGACTCCATCGCGACTAACTGCAAGGAGCAGGCACGGACGCGTGCGTGCGTGCGTGATTTGCGATCTTGAAGCGAGCCGTTCTGGCGAATACTCCTATCCTCGTCAACGCGTCGCGCTGATTGGACGCTTCCTCGCAGAGCTCTTCGACGAGCAACAATCGTGTCACTGATTCTTTGCGGCGCTCGCGCAGCGGCAATGGCAATGGCGCCGCGACAACATCAGGAGCGGGCGCTTCACCCAACGGCACGACCAAGCTGCCGCCATTGCTGTCCTACCACAAGAACGCAACCCGCTCGGGCGAAGTGGCGTGCCTCCTGCGCGGCTTCTCGTGCTGGTCTGGTGTTCAACCACAAGGTGTGGCCACTCGTCAGCCGGCGGCAACATGGGTGCGTTAGCCATCTCACCGCCGTCGTCACAAATCAGACAGGATCGCTCCCGCCCGCACGCATCGGGGCCATCTCTCCATGCGTCGTGGCCACACCTGACCCAGAAAGCTTCTCGCGCGCGCAAATGGCTTTCCGAGGCGATAAAGTTGAAGTGCGAGACCCCTTTCGCACTGCGAGGTTTTGTCCGAGGTTTAATCAGCTTTTTGATTCAAAACCTCTCGTTTTGCTTCGATCAAAAAGAATCACCCAAGGTTTTTCAGCATTTCTCAAACAGCGTTCAAGCGAGCCAAAAAAGCTCGCCCGCTCTCTTCTCTTCTTGCTCGCTCACCCCCTCTTTCCGCCTTTTATATGGACGTTTGTATGCCGGAGTTGCTCTCAACGGGTGTCGGACCACACCACCGAGCGCTCCCAGCCATCGTATCCCAGGGACAAGTGTCCGTGTGTGACTCGCTCGCTCCGTTGCATCCACGGACGCGCACACAACCGAAAGACCCGACTGAGTAAGCGCTCATTAGTGCACGCACCCCGTCGGTCGTCCGTCCGTCCGTCCGCCCTCCGTTCCTTCCCTCTGTCTCGTATAGCGCGCGCAAGTGAGTGAGTGAGTGAGTGAGTCGCTCGTGCTTCTCCACATCCAGTTCTCTCTCTCGCACACGCGTCCAGGCAGACAGCAGACAGCAGCAGCACCGTTCTTCTCGATTGGCCGCGCTAGTTGAAGTGAGTGTGTGTGTGTGTGTGTGAGGCTGTCGTTCTGTGGATAGTTTGTGGTGTGCGTGTCGGCATTCTCTCGCGCCGTCAAGGAACGAGAGAACAGCGTATGCGCTTGTGTGTGTGTGTGTGTGTATGGGATGTGGATCTTGCGTCGAGGAGCGTGTGTGTGTGTGTGTGTGTGGCTAATTGTACCATCGCTGTATGTGTGTGTGTGTCGTGACAGAGCGAGCTCGTTCCATCTATCCATCCATCACCTCACGCAGCGAGCGAGTGATTGATCCATCGATCCATTGATCGATCCCCATCTGCTTGAAGAGAAAGCAAACAAAAGAGGTAAGCGTGAGGACCGCGCAGAAGCACGGAAGGAATGCGAGAGAATAGCGAACGTGTCGACCGCTGGATCAAATCCATCCGGTCGGCGATGTATCGTCCTCCCGTCCGTTCGCTCTCATCACTCACTCACTTGAAGACGGACTGTCGTGAACTAAGACGAGCGATCTATATTTGACTGTGGTGGTGTGTTCTGGAATAGGCCGCACGGCAGCCTTCCTTCACCCCGATCAAAGGCCCAGAACCGGATTCGCCAGATGGCGACCATGTCTTCTTCATCGGCAGCATCAGCGACCTCCCCCTCGTCGTCGTCTCTACAGACCGAGGGTGGAGAGTACCCGGCGGCGCCGAGAGCGGGTTCATTCCTGGAAACAGCTGGCAGCGGGTACGCCACCGCCTCTCCCCTCGATAAGATCGAGTTTCACCTCGCGCGACCGGCGTCCTCGTCCTTGTCCTCCACCTCGTCAACCGCATCCTCGGGCTTTGGGGCCGTTGACAGCGCGTTCTCGCTTCAAGACCCGACCACAACGCGACACGATCACAGTGGGAGTATGAACACGCCGCCGCCGCTGCCAGCCAACGCCAACGCGGGCGACGGCTTTGACGTCATGGCGCAACTGGCCTCACAATACTATTCGATCAGCCGCAACCGGTCGTTCTCGGCGCCAATCCCCCCGACGTCGCTCACCGCCACGTGGCAGCAGTTCTCGGACGACTCGGCCTCCGCTGCGTCCGCTTCCTCGGTCGACGCGATCCTTCCCCCCGCCGTGCAAGTGCAGCCCCCTCTTCCCCCGCCGACGCTGAACATCATGGCTCCCGTCGACGCTGTGAACTCGGCCGGCGCGATCGGTTCGGGCGTGCCCTCGCTGCGCGGCTCGTTTATCAGCGACCTCCAGTCGCTGCACATTAATACGAATACGTCGGAACCGGAGAACGAACCAACTGACGGCAGCGACAAGTTCAACGCCGAAGCCGCTGCCGTCGCTGCTGCGATCGCGTCCGGTGGTCCGCTCCCCGCGACGTTCCTGCGCACGATCTGCGACCAGCTGGAGTTTTACTTCTGCGACGAGAACCTGCTTGGCGATCTGTTCTTGCTGAAGAACATGAACGTGGACGGCTATGGTATGTGCCTGCTTGCTATGATGATGTATGCGGTCTGCAGAACTCCTGTCGCCTGACTTTGTGTTGCTGTCGTATCTTGCGCATTGCAGTCAAGCTGGATCTGCTCGCCTCGTTTGGCCGCGTGAAGAAGCTCACGACCGAAATGGATCAGATCAAGAAGGCGTTGGAGCTGTCGACGAAGCTGCTCCTCAGCGAGGACGAGACGATGGTGTGCCGAAAAGAACCTCTGGCGGCGGAGCAGACGTACCATGGCAAGCTAGCGCGCACGGCGATCGCGTACAACCTTCCGGAAGATGCCTCGGTCGCGTCGCTGCGTGAAACCTTCCAAGGCTGTGGCGAGATCACGTACCTGCGCTTGCTGAAGAAGAACACGACCACCGGTCGAAATGCAGTGCTGAAGCCACCAATTGCCGCGGGCGAGACGTACGCGATCATTGAGTTTGTCGACGACGAGATGACCAAGCACGCGGTGCTGACACTGTCGGATCAATACAACTGGCGCACCGGCATGCAGGTGGTGCTTTTTGACGGCACGAACTGCGACAAGCTGAAGCAGAAGATGTTCCCAGTGGAAATGGGTGGCGACCGTCGTCGTGCGAAGTCGGCCTCCCACGCTGTCGCGCGTCCCGTGCACGTTGAGCAGGTCGGCGAGGGACTGGAGGATCTCCGCGAGGGCAAGGTGAACACTGGTATCGTGTACTCGATCCGCGGTGCCGGTGGTCTGATCACACCGACGCGTCAAGACTCGGCGTGCATCTCGTTCCGCCTGATCCCAGACGAAGATGGCAACATCGACATCCGACAGGGTGACTACGTATCCTTCACTGTGGGCAAGAACAAGAAGAGCGGTCGCAAGTATGCCAGTAAGGTGAAGCTCGAGTTCCGCCCTCCAGCCAGTCTGACCGGCGCCGCGGACGCGAGCGGCAACAGCAGCAGTAGCAGCAACAGTGGCCAGAAGGACTACTTCTCGCCTTCGCAGACCCGCTGGGAAGGCGGCCGCAACCGCGCGGCGACAGTCGGCGCGCAGCCTCCTCAGCAGTTCCGCTCGCGCTCGTCGTCGACTGGCACACGCCCGAAACTCACCCTGTCGTCGCCTCGCATGAGCAGCTCGCCCCCAAACACCAGCTCCATCAACATGGCCGCTGGTCCGCCGGGGCTCGTCATGAATGGAAGCAACCCTCTCTACAGACAAGCGCTCGGACCCGATGGCACGCGCGGCTTTGGCTTCCGCCGCACGGGGGAGCCGGAGATGTTCTCGGAGCGCAAGTTTTCGCAGCCGATGGAGCGCCGACGATCCAGCTCGTCCAGTGCTGCGCTGCAGCCATATTAAAGTAACGCCCCATGTGAGAGCGAGTGGTGTCGTGGCGGGTCGGGAACGAGATGCGAGTGAACGAGTCCCCACGCGAGAGAGTGAAAGCAACGAGCAGGGTACGATTTGAATGCACACGAGAAGCAAGCGCCGTCCACACAAGAATGCATTAGCGAATGGTAAACAAGAAACAGTGCGCGCCTGAGAAGAAAACCAACAAACAACAGCAGGGAACTCCCGTCCACAAGAGAAACAGAATGAACATATGAATAGTGAAAGTGGGTGTTTCCATGGTGAGTTGCTGCTTGTCTTCTCCGTTGTTGTTGCGTGGGATGTCAACGCCATTTGCGCAGCACTCTCGCGGCGAAAGGTGCCAAAGCATCTGAGGAGCAAGATGGCAAAGATATGGATCGCAGCTCGCTCATGATAACTTACCTCTCTCCTGAACATGACGCTAGCACTAGTTAGACTCAGTTTATGTACGCAACGTGCAGAAGTATAGAGGTATGCTGCTCACGAGGCAGGGTACCCATGAAAGGAGGTGTACACTGCTTTCTTTCCCTCTCCACCTGTCAGTTGGTTTCGCGACAATGCCCTTATCTAGCAACTCGCGAGTTCAACATCCTCCTCGCTCTTTTCGCCTGCATTAGTGAATGCAGTTGTCCATTCGGGGGGGAAAAGTATCCTTCATAAAGTTTCCGCTGCTCTGATTGGTGGATTGCCGGTTGGACTTGAACTTTGTATGTCGCTCCTCGCGCCACACTCGTTCGCCCCCCTCCCCACACAGTGTCGGTCCCACAACATAACTCCAAGAGAAACAGCCCAAGGACGCCCGAAACAGGTAGGAAGCGACGACGACGACGAGCGCGCGTGCCTGTGCGTGGCTGTGCCTCTGGATGGGCCCCCTTGTGTGTCTGTGTGTGCGATGTGTTGAGTGATGCGTGCCTGGGTGGTGCATGCGTGAAGTCCGTTTGTCTCCGCGTTTCCCGTGCGTCTGGAAGGGGGGAAGAAAGTCATGGAGAAAGATCGTGACGCAGTGTGCTTGCATGCTTGTCCCTCGTTGCCTCTGCGCATGGGAACATTTCCAGCGTGCATGACTGTGCCTGTTGCTGATTTGCTCGTGCATGCATGTGTGGGCGTGCTGCTTGCTGCGTGGGTTCGCCGGCTTTGCTCGGCGTTGGTCGCCGTTGGATGCGGAGTTGGTGTTCGCCTTGGTGCGGTTTGCGCAATTGCGAGAGGGGGTTGTGCAACACACTGCATTCATGCGAACGGACCTAGCTTGCTACTCTTACGCGCTGCATCACTAACGTTGCCGTTTCTTGCTGGTTTGTGTGTCGTCATGCAGTTTTTTTTATTTTCCGCGCCTGACCCCCAGCCAAGTGTCGCTTCCACCCAGACGGCAATCCGATAAAAATCCAAGCAAGGCAGCGTATTTCCCTTCAACCAACAAGCAATTAACCAGCAATGGCGAGCA
Source organism: Globisporangium polare (assembly GCA_023333845.1). NCBI lineage: Eukaryota > Oomycota > Peronosporomycetes > Pythiales > Pythiaceae > Globisporangium > Globisporangium polare. Next base: position 36,982 of record JAASFQ010000056.1, on the reverse strand, counting down.
AAGCAACGAACAGCGGCAGCGCGCAGCACCACGTCGGCGACGAAGAAGACTGGAAGAACACCCTGAAGCGTCCGGAGAAGGACACGCGCGTGCAGACCGAAGATGTGACGAATGTCAAGGGTAACGAGTTCGAAGACTACTTTTTAAAGCGCGAGCTGCTCATGGGGATTTTTGAGAAGGGCTTCGAGCGCCCGTCGCCTATCCAAGAAGAAGCAGTGCCGATTATCCTGGCGGGCCGCAACGTGATGGCGCGCGCGAAGAACGGAACGGGCAAGACTGCCGCCTTCATCATCCCGTGCTTAGAGAAGACCGACACCTCGAAGAAGCACATCCAGGTGCTGATCCTCGTGCCGACCAGAGAACTCGCCCTGCAGACGTCGGCGATCGTGAAGGAGATTGGCAAGCACATGGGCGTGGAATGCATGGTCAGCACCGGCGGCACCAGCTTGAAGGACGACATCATGCGTTTGTACCAGACCGTGCACATTCTGGTCGGCACTCCAGGCCGCGTCATGGACTTGGCGAACAAGGGCGTCGCTGACTTGAGTCAGTGCTCCACCGTGATCATGGACGAAGCCGACAAGCTGCTCTCGCCTGAATTCCAGCCGCTCCTGGAGCAACTTCTGAACCACACCGCCAAGAACCGCCAGATCTGCCTCTTCTCCGCAACTTTCCCCGTCACCGTGAAGGCGTTCAAGGACAAGTTCATTGAGAACCCGTACGAAATCAACCTCATGGACGAGCTGACGCTGAAAGGTGTCTCGCAGTTTTACGCGTTCGTCGAAGAGCGCCAGAAAGTGCACTGCCTGAACACCCTCTTCTCCAAGGTGAGCTCCTCTTGTGGATTGGGCGGAAGCACATGTGCTGATGCTGACTCTTGTTGTATGTGTGTGGTGCAGCTCGACATCAACCAATCGATCATTTTCTGTAACTCTGTGAACCGCGTAGAGCTCTTGGCCAAGAAGGTCACGGAGCTGGGCTACTCGTGCTTCTACATCCACGCCAAGATGAACCAGGCGCACCGCAACCGCGTGTTCCACGAATTCCGCAACGGCGCGACGCGCCACTTGGTGTGCTCGGACCTGTTCACGCGCGGTATCGACATCCAGACGGTGAATGTTGTGATCAACTTTGACTTCCCAAAGAATTCAGAGACGTACTTGCATCGTATCGGTCGTTCTGGGCGATTTGGCCACCTCGGTCTGGCGATCAACATGATCACGTACGACGACCGCTTCAACCTGTACCGCATCGAGCAGGAGCTCGGCACGGAGATCCGCCCGATTCCTCCAGTCATCGACCGCAACCTGTACTGCAAGTAGGTGCGCGGCAATTGGCTCGCATCCAGCGCATCATGGCGACTCAAGCGAGGCTTCTTTGTCGAAGGTCTGACTTTTGGCGGAGAGGTGGCGTTTGAGGTCGGCACGAAAGCGGATGGATGCAAGGAGCGCAGGAGGACAGTCCGGGGAGCGTTCGCTACGATGGAGACCCGGCTGATCAGCATGGGACAGGAGCAATGGAAAGAGGACGGCAGCAGTGACACCATAGCGGGGGATGAAGGGTGCAGAACGAGAGACGAAGAGGAGGGAGACGAGGATGCAAAGGTGTTTACTCGACAGAGTTGATGGGCATTCGCGTGTCAAGGGAGCGAAGTCGGTGGCGGTGACGACGGCAAGCTCTCTGGGACGCGCAGTTGTGGACACTCGGTTCTTCTCTCTCTGTGGCGATTCGTGTTCAGTTTCTCGTGTGGCGTGTGGAGTTGCTGAGTAAGTTTTCTTTGCATGTTGTCGTGCTGTTGCTGGTCAGCGGAAGGAGAGAGCGACTGCTGCTGTGGAGACGGATGTGGCTCTCTTTCCTTTGGCTCGGATCGATCGTAGTTGAAGGCGTAAGGAAGGAAAAAGAACACGAAGACGCGGCTGTTTCCTCTCAACCAAGTGGACCTACTTCTTGCGTGTCTTTTAGGTTGAGAAGCTATCTCTGTTGGGATCCGGTGACAACTGGCCGGTCTCACTCGTCCTGCTGTTTTGCGATCGAGGTGCGCAGGCCGCAGGAGTTCAACAAGGAGAACCCACCCAGGTGAGGTCGAGGACGGGCGCATTTTGAGCTCTTCATCAACGATCTAAATGCCGATCCTGCGGAGAAGGACGGATCCAGCGAGAGAAGGAAGGAAGGAAAGAGGAGAGCATGCATGGACTTGCGTGTGCGACTGACACGTGTGTCCTGTCCTCTTTTTGAGCCACATGGATGGAAGAAGCAGCTTCAGGATGAGCGATCAATCCCGAGCAAGCAACGAGGTCAACTCCACGTCAGGATGTGTCATGGCGCTGGCGCTTTTCTTGTCGATCATCGCGGGCTGCAAGTCAGCGGATGCCACTCTGGAGGATCCGTCGGCGGGACTATCAGAATAGGTGTGGCGCTATAGAGGAGAAGGTGGAGTAAGTTGCGTTGCATCCACTGGTATATCTCGTGCACAGAGGGCTATGTGTCTGCAACAGGTTCTTTAAAAAGGCGCACCTTGATTGAAGTGTGGGATGAAGCGTTTGTACACGCTTTCTTGGTGATCAGGCACTCGAAGATGGACGCGCCTGATCCGAAAGCCACCCACTCAAGTCAAGCGACAACGCCACAGAACACACACACAGCACATGGTCATCATCCGCTTTGATCAGGCAGATTGTGGGTCGTCCTGGCGCATGGCAACCGCAGAGGCGTGGCGCTTTTTGTTCCTGCCATCGAGCCGCTGATTCCCTTTCATCGAGATCGTCACGACATGTGGCATGCGCAAGGCCTCTTCATGTCGCTTTTGCTGTCCACCATGTGTGGGTGGGCGACTTGCATGTCAAAAGTGTCAAGGTGTTGCGATGCCCCCATCGAGGCAGAATGAACCAGTTTGAGCCCAAGCGGGGGATGCCACCCCACGCAAAGACGGGAGCGCAATGGCACAAGGAAAAGCAAGGCCCCCGGTTGCTTCGCATCTGATCCTGCGCCGCAGCTCGCGAATCTTGGTGTTTTGGGGGGGCATAACGCGCGTGGTTGCTCACGCGATGCAAATCAAAAACCAAGAGCTCACCGCCCGACTTTTGAACAGCGAGGAAGAGATGGGAAGCGTCTCGAGATTCCTTCCCTGCCTGACTGCCTGCGCCTGATCGGATGGCCTTTTGGCTATGATGGCCGCGGGGTCGACACGTGGAGCGTCGATAGGCGCGAGACCCGCGGCGTCGTGGATGGATGCGGATCCATGAAGGGATGGATGGACATGCTGGGTGTGAGCGAGCGGCGCAAGAGAAGACGCCTCGTGCGTTCTCAGACAAGTTCGGAGATCCAAGCCACGCGTCTGGCTGAAGTTGGTTGATGATGACCGGCTGATGGACGGACAGTGGAGTGTCGACCGAGCGAGGGCAGCAGAGGCCACGAGCAAGAGCAGCCAAGTCCTCAGCCCGCACGTCGGTCTGTTTGTTTGCCCATTCTCCACGACCGCCTCAAAAACTGTTGCGTCGCTCAATAGCTCATGGCAGAATGCAAACCGTGCTCTTCGCTTTCTCTATGGCCTGCCGCCAGCACTCGCTCCCAACCATGGAACGCACGAAGAGAACTCTCCGAATGGTTTGTTTGGTTGATCTTGTGAAAAAGAATCGCACTGTTTGCTGCTGCGTTTCATAATAATATGATAAATAATCCTGATCTCTCTCTCTTCTAATCGAACTCGTGCGGGAGCCCGGCTGCTTCCATTCGCAGCCTCCTCCGTCCGCTGAGCTCGTCCTTCGACTGGCTGGCCTCCTAACTTAAATACTCATGCTAATATGACCTGGGCTTTAGAAGTCCACCTCGGCGAACACGCGGCGGCGCGTGGGCAGGGGCGCACTGCTGCCACCGATGGCGCCGTGGGGCGCGTCCAGGCCCACCTTGCGGATCGTAGGGATGCAGAACTCGCCCATGCTGCTGAGCTTGCGCGCCTTGGGCGAACGGTCGCCACGGATCGGGAACATGGGCTGCTGCTGGGGCTGCTGGACGGCCGCCACCTTCTTGGGCTCCATGTCCACGTCGCACTCGGGCCGCACCTCCGACAACTGGCGCTTGCGGAGCCACCGGTCCTGTGGGGACAGCGACACGCTGGACGCGTCCGCAGCACTGCGGTTCGAGGCTTCGATGCGGGGCGAGAACTCGAGGAAGTTGCGCACGAGCAGCGCGAGCTTGCGCGCCACGTCGCAGCAGCCGCAGCGCAGGATCGTGTTCTCGACGTAGAGACCCGAGACGCGGCGCAGCACGACCTGCAGAAACACGTTGAGCGTGCTGATGGTCTCCTTCTCCTGCGCGCGCAGCTGCTGCACAATCGCCCGGAAGGCGTAGTGGTCCACGAAGCTCTCCATCCACTTGGCGAACATGCTCGGCTCCTTCGCGGCGTCCTGCTGCTTGCGCTGCTTGATGTCGGCCACGATGGCCTCCATGGCGGCCCAGAGCGCGTCAAAGTCGTGCAGACTCTTGTACGCAAAGTACTTGTGCGCGTGCAGGGGCTGGATCTGCACGGCGAACTTCTCCTCCTTGCCGCCGATGCACGACGTCACCGAGGCGACGATTCCCCGCATGGCTGGATCCTGGCAGTGGCAGCAGCTCTCCAGGGTTGATTCGGGATACTGGCGTCGGGTCAGGTACAGCTCCACACGCGCGACCTGTTCTGTTCTCTTCGCAGTGACTGGGAAGACGAGGACACGCGCGAGTACTGTAAGGAGTGAGCAAGTCTTGCTTGCTTGCTTGGCTTGCTGGCTTGCTGGTCCCCTGCTTGCTTGCTTTTTTGCTTGTTTGTGTTCTCCGCAAATCCGCAACTGACCGCCCCACTGACTGACGTTTCGCGGTCAACAACAAACAACAAACAAGCAGCACAACTCAGTCGGCTGGCCAGCCCCATACTGAAGCGCAGTGTTTTGTTTCGCCTGTTTTCTTGGCGGAGGCAACAACCAGCAAAAAAGAGAGGAGGAGAGAGGGAGAAAAAAAGGAGAGCAGGGAGTAGGGGAACCAGCGTGCGCATAGCCGGGGCCGTGGCATCACGACCAGAAGGGTCACACCAGTTTCTCCCTGCCGAAGGCGAGGCGGATCGCTCGAACTGATCGATTGACGCCGGCGGCGGCAGCGTGCGTACCACGTCGTTACAGCCGCCGCCGGCTCTTTTTCTTCAAGCATGCCTGCGCCAGCGCTGCGAGTTGCGAACGGCAGGCAGATCCGGATTCGGTTCACTTGACCGACTTGACTGACTGGGACTTTCCCACAAACAGCAGCAACAGAAGCTTGGGCTGGTTCAAGGTCCGCTTATCGATTGATCGCTTTCGAGAGGGTCCGTGACCAGCGAGCAGCTTGCGGGACGATGGGGGGGGGAAAGGACTGGCCGTTTTCTGCGTCCAGAGCGTTGGCCAGCCTGTCAATCACCCCTCCACGTCACGAGGAGAAGAGCGAGAGACAATTGCTGCTTTGTGGCGCGGACAGAGCCGGATGGATGGATGCGGCAGTTGGCTCACTCGCCTGAAACTTGAAATGCAATGGTTGGTGCGGCCGGCCGCCAGCACTCGAAAAGGGCGGGAGGCCGCGAATCACGCGCATGCTGCACGCAAGACTCGGCCGGCCGCACAAGTCCACGAGAGCGGTGGCTGGCTGGATCCCGCCCGAGGACAGTCCGGAGGGTTCAGTTGAAGAACAGTTTCGTTCGGGTTCCTCTTCCGCGTTTTCTTCCCTGACATGCCAAGATTGCCTTTCAGACTGGGAGCTTGTATGGACGTGTGGTTTGCAAAATTTCGAGCTTGTCTCAGTCCAAGTCGCTCAATGTGGGTCTCATAATCGCTGGTCAACAGCCTCATCGATCCGTCCCCAAGCAACAAGAGGCCCGACCGCATGGCGTCCTGAGCAGCCAGCAGCTGTGGATAGAGCCTCAGCATGTGCATGGCGGCTGTCCAAGCGGACGCGAAAATCCTGATTGATGGCCTCACTGGCAGATGGCGCGCGCCGTCACTCGAGTCGCCAGTGGCCGCGCTGACCAGAAGGGTCCCCGACACGAATCCAAAGTCCAGCTGTGGTGCTTGTCGGTGGTGGTGTCGGGATTGCATGTGCGCTTGTTTGATTCGCGCAAGCAAGTGGCTGCTCTCGTGCTGAAACAAAGTCAAGTGAGCAGCTTGAACAGACTTCCGTGTGGTGCCAAGCCAAGCAAGGCAAAGCAGCTGGCGCCGAGACTAAGACACACGGGCTGAAAAAGCGGAGGAGGAAGTCAGTGCGTGTGTGGGTTCAGTTGCGTCCTCACACCGACGGTCTGCTCAAGTGAAGGCGCCCTTGGGACTGTTGCACCGAACACGCGCACAACGAATAAGCAATCGCACGTGCAAGTTTCCCAAACAAACTCACACTCGTCTGCAAGAATGCAAGGCACGATGATGATGGCGCGAGCGAGGTTGCCCGCGAATGTTTCACTTGATTTTCTCTGGACGAGATGTCCAGGTATGACTTGAAGTTTGCATGCCAGCAAACATCACAGAAAGATCGCCGCAACCCATAAATCAGAGCGAAAGGTCGCACGCAAATGTTCTCGTCCCACGCTTGTGACAGGGGACTGCAATCGGGGGAGGACCCGCCGCTTTGTGGAAATTGGGTGGGAAGGCGCACAAGCGCACAATCAAGTCCGCCTGGATGTCAGCCGGCGGGACACCCGGCGCGATTGCGACCGACTCCCGTGTTTGCTGTCGACCACTTGTGCTCTGCAGTTTGCTGCAGCATGTGTGCGGCTTGCTTGTTTGTTGTTGCGATCCGGAGCAACAAGCGGCCCGTGATGTTGGTCACGACCAGGTGGATGCGCGCGCGTGCTCTCTCTCTCTCTCTTTGCTTTCTTCAGACAGACAGAGCATACGCGTGCTGCATGACCGCCAGCGCTTAACAACAGCAGCGAGCGTCACGGACACGTGGGCGGCTGACCGGCAGCCGATCTTGCACGAGCGAGAGAGGCGGTGAGTGAGGTCGCGAGCACGCTGCTCTCTCTCTCTCTCTTTTTCACCCATACACACACACACACACAAGTCCTCTCTCTGACCAACATGACCCAGTCGACCGCAACGGCTTGAAGTGACAGGGCAACACCAGTTTGCCTTGTCTCTGGACGGCACTTGCTCGATTTGACGAGTGCCGTCGCTTGTTGCCCAAAATGCCAGACAGTACAAATTGCACCATGTTGTTTGATTGTTTGTTGGTGTTGAGCCCTTGCAGAGCAATCGCTCGAATCCGGCGCGCACAACAGCGCAACGCTCGTCGTGAGCTTTGCTGTGACGATGCTGTGCGTTTGTGCAAATGTGTGCAGGCAACAAGCAGTCAAACGAGGGTCGCACGCATGCGTAGCACCCGCTCGCTCGGCCCAAAGATGAGTTGTCGATCCTGAGTTGCGCGTCAACGACCTCCTAACGCCGCGCACAAGTGTGCGTGCTCTGTTGCTGCATGCCGTGGTGGCGTGAAGTGAGTTGTTGGTTTGTTGGCATGCGTTGTACACTCCTGCAAGTCAGCCCCTCATTCCTGTGCTCTAGCCGCAAGCAGCAAATCGACGGACCTCTCTGGCGCAAACGTGCAAACTGGCAGCACAAGTGTGTGCACAATGCAAAACTGTCCACTTGTCCACTTGTGCTGCTGCAGCTTGTGTGTAGCGAAATCAAACTACGGTTTCACCGTGCGTTTGGTCTCTTGTCCGGTAAAGTGCAGAATCGGTCAGCCTCTTGTGGTTGGCCAGACGACGGGAGTGAGCGCAAGTTTGTGGGGCCGCAACGCCACCGTGGTCCATGATTTGCTCCACTCCAAGCAAGCAAACAAACAAGAAGCAAGCACTTGCGTGGTCCGCTCGTGGTGGCCGTGCGGTTGGCGAAGTTGAAGCACACACGAGCTGTCAAAGTGGCACAAAAAAAGTGAGGATGAGGCCCACGATTTGAGGACGAGCACGTCATTATAACGAGGGGATGTGAGGAACCCGAGCGTGGAACCGGAATGCTGTTTTCTGGTCGCGCTCGCTGGTCGCGCTCGCATGCAGAAACCAGAGTCCCGCTGCATGTGTGTGAACCGAGCCAACAAACGACTGGAAGTGGAGGCACAAGTGAAATGGGTGGACAGACGCAGTGCGCCAGGTTATCAGCATCGACAGACTTGCTGGCTTGAGCACCCGCGTTTGCCCGCACCAGTTGCTCGGGCCGCAATGCATCCAGACAACCCCCACGCATTCAGCAAGCAAGCTTGCGCGGCTTGTTGCCGACCGAGGTCCTCACCCGTGTGACAGTTGTGCGGCAAGCAACACTGGTGTTGCGGACGATTGACTTGTTCTCAAGATGTGAGCGAACCGCATTTCAGCAGAGGAAAAGGGAGCTGGCTGGCCTTGTGTCAGTGACTTGTGCTGGGACACTTGCAAGGTGGTTGCATGGTCGCTGGTCAGCCGAACAGCAGCACACATCTCAGCGCAAGGCAGCACGATTGTAGAGATGCCGCCTCGCGTGTAGGGACGGCCGGATCCAAACCGCACGCCCGCTGTCCGGCTCGGCCATGCTACGTGGCGGGCGCACGATGGAGCTGAGCGTGGTGACCGAACTACCTGCACTTCAAATGGGCTGGGAAGGAGCCGCAAGCTCCATGCAAACTGATGTGGATCTTGGAAACGTGCGCGCGGATTTGTTTTTCCCGGACGCCGCAGCTGGTGGGACGCCGTTTTTATTTGCAGAATGCCTTTGCTCAAGTCCGGCTTGTTGGGGCTTGCGGTGACTGCTGCGGACACCAGTTCATGTTGTTTGTGCGGGTTGTTCTTGCGCAGCGTTTTTTCCACGCATGCGAGCGCAATCAATTCATCAACCACTAGCGCACGGCATGACGTGCTCCCCGCCTCTGCTGTGCAATCCAACACTCGCAGCCGCACCACCTTTGCTGACGTGTTGGTTGTCTGTCTGTCCACATGCGCACGAAACAGCAAATCGCTTGTCAAAGGGGACACGGTTAACCGCAGCTTGGTTGGCTGAGTTGCTTGCTGGGCCACTCGAGATGGGTTCGCCATCCACTTGCGCAAGGCACCAATGTTGTCACGACGCAGCACCGTATCTCTTGACAGAAACCTGTCACCATCTGCCACGCATGTTCAGTTTGGACAGCGAGTGGCTGGTCACTCGTAATTACGCTCAGCCTCCGAGTGCTGGTCGATCGAGCTCTTCGTAAAAAGAAGCAGAACAGAAAATTCTCCATGGGCAAGAGCGCAATGGGAGTGGAAATGGAAATGACAGACGCTGCGCGTGTGTATGGGAGGTGTATTTATACCTGACACGCTCGCGGTGAGCTCTCTTGCTGCCTATCTTTGGTCCTGGCGAGAGCGAGGACGCGATGGGACTTGAGAGCTCGCTCGAGCCGCGCTGCGTGGGAGTCCACACAGGCTGCTGCTGCCTTCGTTCTCGCGTCTCTTGGTCGCCGTGCATGCATGCGACTTGCGCTGCGTGGACGTAGAGACACCACAGACACGTATTTAGCTAGTTCGACGGTGCAGCACCGCATACATACCCACACACACACGAAGCCTGGCCGATCGCTCCATGTCGCTCCTGCGACGCTCGACTGGACGCGGAGGAGAACTGTTCGCCGACGAGCTGCCGTTGACCGAGTTCCGCCCGATGACGAGCCATGCTCGCATGGAGGGCACGCACGCGCGAGCCACCAGCTCCAGAGTCAGCGATCTACAGGACCACAAGACTCCACAGCAGCGAGAGCGCAAGGCGTTCCTCCCGCAGCTCAGCCAGGCGAAGGCGTTCGTGCTGAACACGCATCGAGACCCAGCAGCTCGCCATCAGCAGCATGACGACGACGATGAAGACGTCAGCAATATGAACAACGTCGACACGGACACGGACGCGTTCAGACAGGCCATGTGGGCGGGCCAGGCGAACATCCTGGTCACCGTGCGTCTCCGTCCGCACTTGGGCCACGACCGCGACAACGAAGAGATCGTCAAGGTGCTCGATCACAAGCTGGTTGTGGTATTGGACGCCGCCAATGGCGCAGAGGTCACTTCAGGCAGCACTGGACATCAGTCACCCGTGCGACGGCATACGAGCCACCCGATCCGCAAGATCCGCAATGCGGCCGTGTCTGCGGCCCCGCGGCGGTCACGAGAGAAGCGATTCGCCTTCGACTACGTGTTCACGCCCGATGACGGCCAGCAGACGGTGTACTGCCACACGACCAAGTTCTTGATCCACGGCGTGCTCAACGGCTTCAACGCCACGGTGTTCGCCTACGGCTGCACGGGCGCGGGCAAGACGTACACGATGCTGGGCACGCCCGACCAGCCTGGGATCATGGCACTCACGCTCGAGGACCTCTTCCAGAACATCACGCGCGTCCACGACGACCCGCTGGCGAACGTCACGTACAAGGTCACGGTCTCCTTCCTCGAGGTCTACAACGAGAACATCCGTGACCTGCTGGTAAATTCGAACGGCTCAACGCTGCCAGGTGGCAATGCGAATGAGTTCCTGGATTTAAGAGAGGACCCGGTCAAGGGCTCAATCATCGCGGGGATCTCGGAGATCGAGGCCTGCAATGCGCTCGAGGTCATGAAGTTGCTGCGGAAAGGCAACAAGCACCGCTCGCAGGAGGCCACGGCCGCGAACGCGGTCTCGTCGCGATCGCACGCCGTGCTCCAGGTGCTCGTCGAGCAGCGCGAGAGAACCATCAGCGCGTCGTCGTCTATGGACGAGTCGCTCGGCGGCGACGGAGACGCCTCCGCCGTGACGACCGTCGTGAAGTTTGGGAAACTCTCGCTCGTAGATCTCGCAGGCAGTGAGCGCGCGGCCGTGACGCAGAACCGCGGCCAGCGGCTGCTCGAAGGTGCAAACATCAACCGGTCGCTGCTCGCACTGGGCAATTGCATCAATGCGCTGGGCGAGAAAGGTGCGTCGGCGGCGTCTTTTGTGCCCTACCGCGACAGCAAATTGACACGGCTGCTCAAGGACTCGCTGGGCGGGAACTGCCGCACGGTCATGATCGCGAACATCAGCCTTGCGGCCGCGAGCCTCGAGGAGACGCTCAACACGCTCAAGTACGCGAACCGCGCCAAGAACATCAAGACGACGGTCGCGAGGAACGTGCTGAACGTGGATCACCACATCACCGAGTACGTGGGCGTGATCTCGGGTCTGCGAGATGAGATTGCGGCGCTCAAGAGGCAGCTCGTGCGCCAGCAACAGCAGGCTCTGAATGGCGGTGGTGCGTCAAGTCCGGCGATCCAGCGGCCAATAAAGAGCCATCAAGGCGGCAGCAGTAACAACAACAACAACGCTGACGATGAGGACGAGAACACCACAGGAGAAGTGCTGCCAAGTGCTGAAGCGATCCAGAAGCAGCTCCAGGATGTGCGGCAGCACGTCACGCGGTACTTTGCTGAGCGACTGCGGCTGCGCGAGGCGCTGCTTAAGATTGATTACCAGGTACTTACTTGTAAATGGGTAGCTGGGAGACGCTTGCGATCTTCGATTGCTCACTGTGCTAATCTGTTCATCCTGTTCTTTAGATCGGAGTCCTCGTGGACCACACGCAGAGTGTGGCTCAGAGCGACAGCAAACAGCGCGCTGAGCGAGATAGCAGCGAGAAATCGAAACCCGACGGTACTCCGAGACCAGAGCTGGAGGTCCAGTCGACCGAGAAGAACCAGGACGAAGTCGCAACGTCGACTGTGGCTGGATCGCCCAAGCGTGAGTCTGTGCATCCCAGTGCAAAGAATGATTCAGCAGCGAGCCTCGTGTCAGAGAGCCCGTTAGAGGAACTGGAGGCGCTGACTCATCACAAACAGGCGGTGCTACAGGAGCTCACGAGGCTCGAATCGCGCATGGAGGCATTTCGCTTAGCGATTCTCAGTACCTCATCGCTCATGGACCACGCGATGGTTAAGGAGATCCTGCTGATGGAGTTCCGCGTGGGCAACCTGGAGATCGAGAAGATGGAGCTCCAGCTGGCCAAGGACCTTCAGGATCTCGAAATCAGCAGCCTCCAAATGAGAATCGGGGCTCCGTCTGGTGGTACTACGCTTGCCGTGAGCAGTCAAGCCATGATCGACTCACTTCATTCTGACCGACTCAAGCTGCCGCTGCTGAGCCAGCTCTCACCAAAGTTCTCGTCAGCCCAGCCACCCAACTCCACTTCAGATCAGCGTCCATCTGGTGACGACGGAACCCTGTCTCAACGAGGCTCGCCACCGCCTCGCAGCACTCATGGCTTCATAGACGACCTCCGAGACCGCTTCCACGCACTCAAGTTGAGTCACGCAGAAGACCGCGATCACTCGCAGCAGCTCCACGTGACTGACAAGCAAGCCAAGAGTACTGCCGTCTCCTCCTCCTCATCCAATCCGACCATCAGCAGCTCTCGCAAGCAGTGGGGGATCAGCCTCACGAGCACCACGCTCCCGTACATCCGCCTCAAGAAGAAGACCTCGACCGACGACCTCTCGGGTCTCGCTGCCGGTGGTAGCTTGCCTCAGCAATCAGCAGCGATGGCCGGGGTCTCAAATTCGTCTTCCTCTTTAGTCACTGCGCCGTACTTGCGCGTTCTCAAGCACCGGCGGAAATCCCATCAGAGCTCCAAGAAGTCCACGAGCTCCAGTGCGCACAGGAAGTGAGTGGGTAATAAACTTCTCAATAGAACAGCATCGCATAGGGTGTCAATGATACCAGCCAACGGAGTATCCAAGGCCTTGCTTGCAAAGTCGAGCCGGAGCGTATATTTTACCGAGGGCCTTGATCCTTGCGCTAGTGAGATGGTGAGGGAGGGTCGAAGCAGCTGAGGGCTTCGCTTTATTAGAATTCGTCGTTGACACAAATGGATTTGTTGCGCTTGCGGAACGAGAGCAGCGAGTCTTGCGCGCTCTCCATGCTCTCCGAGATCTTCTCGCGGATGTCCTCATAGAACCGCTTGAACTGGAAGATCTCCACCTGTGGTGACAAAGGTGCCAGCAATACGCAATTAGTCCATTAAAGCCACACAAAACAATGGACACGAGAAAAGCACTGACCTGCCCACGCCGGAACTCGACCAGGTACACGCCGCGCTGGTAGAGAAACACCTGCACCGTGCAAGTCAGCATGCTACCGTAGCGCACCTCCAACTGGTAGTTGGCCCAGTCGATCGTCACCCGCTGGGGGACGTTCTTGTACGGGTACGGGAGCGGACTCGGGTTCGCCGCGAGGATCGTCTCGATCTTGGACAGTACAAGCTGAGCCGGTAGAGCAGTCATGAAGCGTGTGGATCTCGCGACGTGGTCGTTGCATGCTGGCGGATCCAGCGAAGCGAGTTGTGCCTGCATTGACTCGCTCGAAGAAGAAGAGGACAGAGCAGAGAACGCCGATTCTCCGGTCGGCGTAGACGAAAGCGTTGGACTTGACGAGTAGTTGAGGTCGAGCATCTCGAGGTTGAACGGCCGGATTTCCTTCAGTTTGGCGCTCTTCTCAAATTGCGAAAAGTACAGCTCCGGGGGCGAGTTGCGTCGGTGCTGGTTGCTGCGATGAAACATCGATCCGCGCGACTCGATCGCGAGAGGTGGCGAAATGAACTGGCGGGCGAATTCACGACTCGTAGCCTCGCGAGCCGGGGCTGACAAGGTGGGCTCTGCGTTTTCTTGCAAGCAAGTAACTTCCTCAGAAGCTTCTACTTCGTCATCATCCTCGCCATCTTCGTTATCTTGAGTTGCATTGCCTCCGACTCCGTCCACGGACTCGTTCACTTCCTCGCTCTCAAGGTCGAACTGGAGGCATGAGGGACTCTCGACATGACGAAGGTTCAGCGACTGCGTCTTCTCAAGTGAGGTACCAGCGTCGCTCTCCAGGTTGCAGTTGTTGCGAGGCGAAGTCGGAGGCGTTTGGCCCGAGAGAAGCGAGCTCTCTTCGTCAACACTCGGCATGTAGCCGCCCACCAGGTGAATCGGGCGAGGATTCTTCTGTGGCGACGGTGGGCAGATCGACAACCCCAGTGGGCGATTGAAGCCGTGCGGAGACGTCAGTCCGGACCGCGCAGCTGCCATGCCGCTCCAGCGGTGTTCCTGGTCCATCGTGCTCTGAGAGACGTTCACAACGACATTCGACCGGCTCTTGTAGGTCGGCGTCACTGCTGGAGACGGCATCGCCATCGGGCTGTTCGCAGGTGGGCTGCTTTCGTTCATCGAGATGGGGTTCGACTTCTTGATCAATTGGTCCATCACCCACGGGTGGCGCTGCGCTTCCTCGACCGCCAGGCGCATGCATGGGTCCGGGTAGAGAAGCTGGGCGATGAGCGACTTCACTTCAAGCGTAAAGTGCTGCGGGAAGAACCAGCCTGGGAAAATCACTTCGTCGGTCGGGTCATCGTCACTGTACTTGGTGTTGTACGACCATTTGCGGAACTTGTCATAGCGCAGGCACTTCAGCAGGTCCTTCCCAAACGGCAAATTCCCTGCGATCATCGCATAGAGAATCACGCCGATGGACCAGGCGTCTGCCTTGGCGCCATCGTACCCTTGACCGGCATCCATGAGCACCTCTGGGGCGACGTAGTGTGGAGATCCCACGACGGAGCGAAGCCGGCGGATGCACTGCGCCGCACCATCCACACTCTCGCTGTCCGTGAATGAGAAGATCGCCGAGAGACCGAAGTCCGCGATCTTCAACGTCGAATGCTCCTCAGTGTCCGCCAGCAACAGGTTCTCGGGCTTCAGGTCGCGATGGCAGATGCCAGACGAATGGCAGAACGCTACGCCGGAAATCAGCTGGCGGAAGTAGCGTCGCGCCGTGGTTTCGTCCGTGCCGCAGTCCAGTTTAATGCGATCGAAGAGCTCACCGCCAGCAGCTAGCTCGAGCACGAGGAACGTCGTGCACTTGGTGTCCTGGACGAGCTCCAGCGCTTCATCCAGCCGCAACACGTTTTCGTGGAAGTCCAGTCCCGACATGTTGGAGATCTCCCGGTGGATCGAGCGCCGCGTGTACGCAAACTTGATGAACTTTTTCGGGATCGTTGGGATCTTGAGCACTTGGTTCTTCACTTCGACTTCCTGGTACGAGTCGACAGGGGGTTCTTCGGCGGAGCTCTCGGCGTTAAGCGTCGATCCCCAGACCTCGATGCACTGCGAAAGCGTGAGCTCGCGCATCATGCCTGTGCGTGAGTCTTCGAACGCAGCGATCGCCTGCTTCGTCGTCGGGTGGATGAGCCACCACACGTTTCTGAACAACATTAATTGGAGTCGAGAGAGTGTGAGCAGAAGCTTGAAACACCATGACATCAAGAAGCAGCGCCACTCACTCGATGCGCATCGGACTGGATGACGCGCTGTTGCGGTTCCCGAACGGCGCTTGGTCTGGCGACGGCATGGAGTCCAGCGGCTTTCCCTTGATCGCTACAATGCACCGTGCCAAGAGCGCGCTCGGGAGCAATTTGTAGCCAACAGGGTTCAGAATCTTGATCGCCACATGCTGATAGAACACAAAAGCACAATGAGATTAGCTGTTTCCAGCATGTAGACAAATATGCCAGAGAGCTGCATTATGGACCAACCTGCTTGGTGCGCATGCAGAACGCTTCGTAGACACTGCAAACAAAGGAGCCAACCGCAGTGAGTTATTAACGTCAGGAACATTACACTCGGCATAGCTTACTTACACGCCGGCCGCTCCCCCGCCGAGGTACCCGCCGAGCTCGTAGATGAGCTCATTGTTGCTGTAGATCGACTGTCCGTCGTAGTGGTCTACTTTCACGGTCTGCAGCGTGCGTCGGCGCTCGTTCATCATCCTCGATCGCTCTGCAATCAGTATAGCACAGCCACACACGCCCAAGACATCAGCATCAGCCAACTCAGCGTCATATTCGCAGTTGCATCCCGTCCAGCAACACATACGTACCCTCTTGTCTTCCAGACTGGGCGGCTTCAATAATCCCCCAGCAAGCAAGCACACACACGCGCGGTCGTCCGCACCAGTCACCGACTTGTTCACACAGCACGCGCCTGCTTCTTCTTGGTGACGCGTGTGCGTATGAGCCACAGAAACGCGCTCGTGCACTGGCTCCTTGTCTTCTGAAAAGGCGCGCAGTGCGGGCTTTCCCCAAGTTGCACCCACTCGCTAATGCCACACGGCGTCGATCGATCGATCGATCACCAAGCAGCACCGGACAGCCAAACGCCACAAGTGAGCGAGTGAAGGCCGCGTGTGTGTATGTGCGCGTGCGTGTGAGCACGTCCGTCCGTCTGTCTGCCAGCCACTCCTCGGTCGTTGGGCTTCGCGCGCGTTCGTTCGTTCGCTCGCTTCGGTTCGCTTCGCGTGCGCGCTTTCCTTTCGCGTTCGCTTGTGCTGCTTCGCTGGCGTCGCGGCCTTTTAGTGCAGAAACCAACTCGCTCCGAACGATGGCATCAGATTCAGCCAATGAGCATGCACACACGCAGATTTTTAGCTAATGAGAGCGGATGCGGATATCAGATTGCGATCTATTTTTAGTCGCGCTGGACGTTGCGCAAATCAAAAGAGCCTGGCTGAAACGGATGGGAACGCGCGATAAGACGGCAGGGCGAGCACTGGCGCTGATCGGTGGCCACGAGCCGAGCGAGCGCAATGGCGAGCGACTGGTGTGCGATAACAACGAGGCGCAGACATGTGTAAGTACGTGCGTGTGTGGGACCATAAGGGATCTGTGTTCGGCTTTGAGCTGCTGGTGTCGCCCAGTCTCTCGGTGTGACAACCACTCGCCCCCTCTTTCGATCTTGAAGTTTGTCTGAGTCTGAGTCGTGGATGTGTCCTGAACTGCTATTGGTTGATATGTTTCCCTATCCAATAGGAGAGCTAATTGGCAGAAACTCGTTTTTCAGTTGTGGCTGTCACGACACGGAACGACACTTGCTCGTCAATTGAGCTCTTGGTGACGACATAACTGCAGCCGTCACGTTGACATCTGCTGCGTGCAAGAAAAGAAGACAACAAAAACGATGAGCGAGTCTATCTTCACAGGCGTGGAGCTCGTGAACGCCAACGGCGACCGTGCGCAACACAAGCGATCGCGCTCTACATCTCGGCACGTTGCGTTTTTGGCTGGACAGGCACAGTATGTGTGTATTCGCCAGGTCGGAGCCTGAGTGCAATCGCTGACTGAGTAGCGTGATATGCAGTCCAAGCAGTGCCCGTACTGCCAGGTGCTCTAGCCTGACCTGAGCAAGTTCTACGAGCAGGTGAACGCCGAGAAGCTGCAGCTGGAGATCGTGTTTGTGAGCTCGCACAACTCGGGGACGACCGACTCGCGTACCTCAAGAAGAAGAAGCACGGACCATGGCGGGCGATCCCACTTGACACTCCGCGACGACCTCAAGCGCAAGGTACGCTCCTTCATTTCATGTGTGCCCACGCCTGGTGGACCCAATCGCTCACCTATTTTGTCCACATGTGCTCTTCCAGTACTTTGATGCGCTCGAGCACAACGACGGTTTCCTGCTCCTTTCGAGCGGCCACCGAGGCCTCCCAACGCTTGTGATCCTCGAGCCGAATGGCGAGATCCAACCTATCGCGATGGTGTGAAGCGCGTGAAAGAAGGTGACGCCCAGACACTCGAGAAGTGGCTGCTCGCTTTCAATGGGTTTTCCTCTTGGCTGTCTCAGACTTTATTGAAGCAACATAATTGGCTAAAATTCGGCTTCAGGTGTGTGTGTCGTTACGGGTCGTCCAGTGTCGCTCATTCTCGAAACACGATTTCCACCCAAACGACCAATCCGCACGAGATTGCGGGCAATGGCAGTCGCATTCTCGAGAAGCTCACTCGCCGCCTTCACACAGATCACAAGGCGCAGCAGCACCGGTGTGAGCAACAGGCTCTCTATCCCCAGATCATCACTACAGCGGACCCACTTGAGAAACGACTCGCTCATGGTGCTCAAGGGCGTGGAGCTAGTGGACGCCAAGGGCGACAAGTGCCTCGGCGAAGACGTCGCGCGCGGCAAGATGCTCGCGCTCTACTTTGCGGTGCGTTCGTCCATCTAAACGACTTGCACGTGTGGCCCTCTATGTGTCACATGATGCGATCTCTCCGCTAACCATTACGCGATCGCCGTAGGCGGACTGGTGCCCAGACTGCCGCGACTTCCAGCCGACGCTCAACAAGTACTACGAGCAAGTGAACGCGGACAACCGCAATTTGGAGATCGTGTTCGTCGGCTCGGACGCCACGGAAGAGGACCAGGCGGCGCACTTCAAGGACAAGCAGGGCCCTTGGTGGGCGATCCCGTTTGACAGCGAGCTGCGCAGTGCGCTCAAGCGCAAGGTATGCAGCCAGCCATGCGCATTGAATTTGGAGCTATTGGCTCGCAACGTCTAATTGAGTGTGCCTTTGTGCGTGAATTGCTGCTGGCAGTACGGTGTGTGCGCTGGGAAGGAGCAGCTCGCGGTGGGCGTGACGGAGCGCAAGGGCGGCATCCCGAGCGTCGTGTTCGTGCAGCCGAACGGCGAGCTCATCGACCTCCACGGCGTCGACAAGATCGAGAAGGATGGCGCGAGCGCCTTCGAGAAGTAAACCAGAGCTACAATCGGCAACAAATGGTTTGAGGAGGTGCGATCTGCGCGTAAAGCGATGACACGCACACACGAGCAGCATGATGCCTCCGTAAAGATATACGAACTGAAATCTAAAGTGTGACGTGGAGCCATTTCTTCGTTTGCAATTGGCTCGCGAACGCATCCAATCGGTCACCTTCACCTCGATCAGTGCTGATCCAGACTGGTTGCTATGCGACAGCTCAACCAGATGGCGGCCTGCTCTCCAAAGCGAGTGGCGATTGGCCAAGAGCTCCTGCGAGTCATAAGACACACAAGTCAAACCAAGCGCCTCAGTCACATACAGGCAGTCAGAAAGCTCAACAAGACACACGGGCACAAAGAAGCATGAGCAGCGAATCGATCCTCAAGGCCGTGGCGCTCGTGAACGCCCAGGGCGAGACGGTCCAGGGCGACGTCGCCGTGCAGGGCAAGCTGCTCGCGTTCTACTTTGCGGTACGCATTGTGTACTCTCAGTGTGGCTTTGCTGAATGCGTCGTTCATGAGGCTGACATCCTGTTTCGTGCACGCTTGCTATAGGCCGACTGGTGCCCAGACTGCCGCAATCTGCAGCCAGCGCTCAACAAGTTCTACGAGCAGGTGAACGCCGAGAAGCGGCAGCTGGAGCTCGTGTTCGTCGGCTCAGACCGCACGGAGGAGGACCAGACGGCGCACTTCGAGGACAAGCAGGGGCCTTGGTGGGCTGTGCCGTTTAATGACACGGCCACTCGCAACATGCTCAAGCGCAAGGTACTGTGAACTTGTAATAATGAGGCTGGCTTTGGTAGTGTTCATAATGTGCTGTGTGTGTTTGTTTGTGGTGCATGTAGTACGGCGTGTGCCTGCGACGGGAGCTCGAACAGGTCGGTATGACGGAGGCGGAGATCAAGGCGGGCATCCCGGGGCTCGTCGTGACAAAGCAGAACGGCGATCTGATCGCGCTCTTCACGGACGAGGACCTCGCGAACGGCTTCGCACCCGTGGAAGCCCTGCTCAAGGCCTAAGACAAGGCATTGTCATCCTGGCTAAATCGAAAGTTTCCTGTGTTCGCGTTTATGCTTGAGCTCATAAGGAGTAAAGGGTGGAGCCATATTTCATTCTCTTCCATTAGGAGGAGAGCAGGTGAATACAAACAACATACAAGCTTCCTATCCCTACAAATTATATGCAAACCTCCACTTACCTTTCGTGCTTTGTGCTGCTTGTTTGGTGCTGCTGATAATGACGACGATACCACAGGTGTGCTGTTACGCCACGCCACTCACGAACAAACTCAGTCACGCACCCTTTAGGCCGACACCGAGACCGCCTGCGCATACAAATGGTCCCCAACTGTTTCGAACGCGTCACGGTCGATGGTATTGCGCTGCTGCGTCGCGAGCATCTCCTCGTAGAGCACGGTGCCGAGCGACAGGAACATCTGCGGCGTGAAGCCCTGCGGCAACTCCTCTGTGATCGCCTCCAAGTCCCTCAGAATCACGCCCTGCGGACAGATCTCCTTCTCCAGGAGCGTACGTAGCCCTTCGTCGCGGGGTTTGCTCGCCGCGAGCTCGAGCGCCTCCTGCGCCGCCTGCGCGCGCTGGAAGACCTGGTAGAGCCGCTGGAGGCGCACCCACGCGTCGCTCGCGCTCTGCTCCTCGCTCTGCACGTTCAGGATGTGGTGCTTGGCGCGCGCACGCAGCCGCTTGAGCCGGTCCTGGAACTTGAGATCGCCCTCCAACCGCGCTTTCGCCGCGAGCAACCCTTCCTCGCCGTTGCGGCTGCAGTGGTACACGTCGAGTGAGCTGGGGATTTCCGCGGCCGGGCCGTCGAGGTCAGAGCTCTCGTGGCCTGCCGTGCGCGCCGGGATGCGGCGGCGCGCGCGCAGAACCGCTCGACGAAGCATGCTTTTCTCCCGCCTTCTCGTGCTTGACGAGCAAAGTTCTTCTCTGGCAGCTTTTGGCTGCAGCCTGGATTGCGGCATCGCATAATCCACCAGAGGATGCTGGTTTTAAGAGCAATGTCGCGCGAAGGCTGCACGAGCCTGGTTTTGGCGAAATATGTTGCGCGAAGGCTGCACGGAGCTTGTCCTCGCTGCTGATTGGATGGAAATCACGCTCGCTGTCATCGTCTCGCATGTGATTGGCGGGAAACAAAGACGCATTTTAATAGAGCGCGGTACCGCGTGCTCGGCTTGTATTCTGGCGGCGTCTCCCCCCTTTGAGCTCTCCAAAGTCATCATCGTTGGCATCACAAGCAAGACGAGACCACTGCGTACGCGTTCTCTCTGTGGCAAGCTGCCGTTGTAGCCCCTGGTCTTTGCTGCGTGTGTGTGTGTGTGTGTGTGTGTGTGCATCCTGCTAACAACCGCCCAACCTTACTGCTAGCAGCCACTTACCAGTAGCGATGGTGGAGATCATTCTGGACCCGAGCATCCGCGATTGGGTCGTGCTGCCCATGGTGATCATCTTTGGCTGCTCCGCCATGGTGCGCCACTACGTCACGCTGCTGCTCAAGACCGAGAAGATCGCCGCGATCGACGAGCTGCGCCCCATGTACGTCTTCATGTGCCCTCTCTGTGTATGTGGCTGCGTCGCTGGAATGCTAACGTGTGCGTGACCTGCTCGCTCGTGTGCAATAGGAACACGGTGCGCCGCGCGCAGATGACGCGCTTTAACTCCAAGTTCATCACGGCGGACGCGTTCGCGATGCGCAAGCACTACTTCACGGCGTCGCAGAAGAAGCACGGGCTGCGCGGCGCGCTGCGCGAGAAGGTCAAGAGCGAGGCGATGAACCAGATGATGAACCCGAACAGCATGCTCGAGATGATGAAGGGCAACATGACGTTCATGGTCTCCAACTTCGTCATGATGGGCCTCATGAG
Organism: Globisporangium polare; assembly: GCA_023333845.1. Taxonomy (NCBI): domain Eukaryota; phylum Oomycota; class Peronosporomycetes; order Pythiales; family Pythiaceae; genus Globisporangium; species Globisporangium polare. The sequence goes on along the minus strand of JAASFQ010000056.1, from coordinate 15,559 downwards.
CTACTTCTTTGGCGGCTTCGTGCTCGGTGCGTACACTATCCCACTATCTCCTGTCGAGCCTATTATATCCAGCTGACGTGTTGTGCTTGTATCAATGCAGCCAAGGTGCCGTTCTCGCTCACGCAGAAGTTCAAGCCCATGCTGCAGCGCGGCATTGAGCTCAAGTACGTCGATGCAATCATTCATTCATTCGCATCCTGACATCTCAGTGTGGAGAAGGCTCGGCTGAATATTAACGTATCCTATCGCTCTCGTTGTGCTGCGTACTACAGCACGCTCGACGTGTCGTACGTCTCATCTGTGTCGTGGTACTTCCTCGTGATGTTCGGCATGCGCGGCTTCCTGTCGCTCATTCTGGGCGAGCAGAGCGGTACGCCTTAGTACAGCAAATGCATGTCGCTTAGGAGCCAGCCCAGTGTGACCATCTAACCAACTAACTTGTTACCTCCTTGTTGTGAATGCAGCGAGCGACGACAGTAAGGCGATGCAGATGCAGATGGGCATGGGCGCCGGCCCGAACGTGGGCTTCGACGCGCCGAAGGTCTACAAGCAAGAGCGCGTGAGCCTCCGCCTGCACAACCACGAGTGGGCGCTCGAGCACGCGGAGAAGAAGCTGCTGGGCGAGCCGATCCCCAAGAAGGCTCCTGCGGCTGTGAGCAGCGCCACGTCGACTTTCTCGTCGTCGTCGTCCACTTCGACCACGACCAGCACGTCGACGACCAGCACGGAGAAGCGAAGCAACAAGTTCAACAAGGTCCAGAAGAAGAAGTAAACGGGCCAGGGACCAGGATGGGGAAGGTCGGCCATTAGCGCTAGACGAATGGCGGCCTCCGTGCTCTCGTGCATGCATCCATGTCGCGAGCGGGTTTCCTTCTCTTCGGCGTGTCTTTTCATCGATGAACAGAATGGTAACAAGAACAGCAAGAGGGTGCAGCGATGTGTATCTTGCCTTGCCGATGTGTCTGTGGTTGCGAAGGACTCGGTCTTTCGCGCAGCGGCTGGTGAAAACGAACGAGATAACGATCGCACTTCAGCAAAACGGTCGGCCAACCAATTTCTTCTTCAGCGCCGCCATGCACATGGCTCCATGAAATGGACGGTGAACAGAGAGTCGCTTGGTGCTGGTGAAAGGCATGAGCCATGCCGCTGGGCGACTTTGGGATCATATTCTGAATGCGCCATGGATCATGGACTCGCACGCGCTTAACCACCTCCTCCACCTTGTGAATCAGCGTCCGGGGGTCAGACTGTTTCTTATCGAGGTGCGATTATCGAGGAGCTCCAATACAGCGCGCACAACCTGGAGAAGCCTTGCGTTGGGCGATGCTATCTGATTTCTTTAGCCCGCAATAGATCTGCATGACATGCTGAAAGCGCTGGGCCTCGAGCCATCCTCCTCATCCTCGATATACTAACGAACAGCCTCTCGAGAATGCAAAGTCCGCGTTCACATCGCCCTCGAGATCTTTTTCCCCTGCCATCAGCTCATCTGGGAGACCAGCTGCTCTTCCTGCCGCCTGTTGACGACGAGTTGAGCCTCAAGAAGTCGCTATGAGCGAGCACGTTTTTAACGGTGACCCCACGCCCACAGGACGTCCCTCCATGAAAATGGATCCATCTATTCCCAATGGGAAGAAAGACACACGCGCGCGGCTCTCTATGAACAAACCCTGCCACTCGGCATCCATTTCAGTTTTGAGCCCACTTCCCGATCGTCCTCCTCCGCCCCACTCCACCCGACCTGAGCTCCAGCGATGCCCGCGACCCAAGTGAACCCTTCGCTGCGGCGCCGCCTCTCGGACGACGCCCGCGAGCTGCTGCGCTCGGCATTCGGGGGCCATTCGCCTTCTGCGGCCACCAGCCCCACAGCTTCGCTCAGCCCCACAGGCGTCCCAGCTTCAGTGACCAATAGCGTCAAGCACCTCTCGCTCGCCGAGCGGCTGCAGAACTTCCGCGGGCAGATCCGACTCGAGCTGCCAGAGCTCAATGGTGGCGAGCACTCGACTAACGCGGTGGGCGTGCGGCTGCGCATCACGGTCTCCGGCACGAGCTACTTGCTGCGCTACCAGGTCGAGAGCCTCGGTGCCGAGGTCTCGGTGGTGAACAAGGCCGGCTCGATCACGTCCTGGATCACGACCTGCGACGGGCTGCACACCCAGCTGCGCGCGTTCCTGAACGCGTCGAGCTCCCCTCGCGACGAGTGCGAACAGATCGCGTCGCTCATCGACATCTTGGAGCTGCTCGACCTCTTCGACGTATTTCGGGCCTCGCTGTCATCCCAGGACATGCCCCAGTCGAGCTACAATGCCCAGCTGTCGACCCAGGAATCTTTTCGCGCGTTGAGCGACAAGAACTCGTACGTGTTCATCTTTGACCGGAGCTCCGGACGGCCGCTCATGGTCACGCAGAGCTCACGCGCGCTCGACACGAGCGCGCTGACCAAGAAGCTGCACATGGTGGTCGAGGACTACGTGCGCTTCGACAGCACGACGTCGTCATCACCACTGATCGACACGCCCGTGGGCATCAAGTCGGATGTGGAGCTGATGGTGGACACGGCCATGACGTGCTTCTCGCAGTGGACCTTTGCCTCGCAGCAGCGCGTGATGGCGATCTTCGACGTCATCGACAAGGACGGCGACGGCTTCGTCTCGAGCGAGGACGTGTACGAGCAGCTCGTATCGGCGGGCCAGTCGGAGCTCCAGTCCACGAGCATCGTCGTGGAGATGGCGCGCCTGCTCTGCGACGCCAGCGACCCGTCCGAGGAGTTCACGTTCTACAAGTTCTGCGGCTTCTGGGTCACGATGCTCGCCGACGGCTACCGCGTCTCGGACCCGAACAACGAGCTCTGCGTGCGCACGGCCTTCCAGAATCTGTTCCTCGGTGGTGGTGGTGACAATGTTGTTGGTGCGGTGTGAGCTCTCGGATTTCTTAACTGGCAGGGCTGCCAGCCACTGGTTTGAGTTCTATCAATGTAGCCATCTGTCTAAGTATCAGTGAACGAATATCAGTGATGCGCTGCGTGGAACACATGTGCGCCATCAGCGCACGTGCGAGCGAGCGAGTCGCCTTGACCTTCCATGCAAAGCTGACGACGCATTTGGATGCGGAGGCTCAAAGCTTCGATTTTGGTGGCATTTAAGCAAGTTGTCTTCCACCTGCCAAGTTGGAGCTCATGGCGTGCTTCACGAATAATGGCACTGAAGGGTTAGTAGAAACCCCTTGCTAGTACCGTGCGCATAGTATTCGGCCAGCTTATACTCATTATTCAAGGCTGAACATCCTTTTCGGCGAGCGGAACATTTGCCTGCTCGCTCCGTTGCTTTAACGGCTTCGTTTCCTTCTTGCTCGAGGGTTTGAAAAATCAATGCCATTGCATCCAGGTTCTTAGTCTTGCTGCTGGTGCCACTCTCGTTTCAACGTTCACTTTGGGAAATGGATGTCTCAGCCACGCCCAGCGCTTTGACGTCACGTGCAAGCTGTCAGCATTTGCCCCACTATGGAGGCGTGCAACGTGAGTCAGGAGACGACTTGGAGTGAACCCACCAGACCTTGAAGCAAAGCACGCAGACAGGCACGCAGGCAGGCGAGCGCAAATGAGCAAATGATCGGCCGAATTCGAGTCGTCGCGCGTTGTTTTCGATCTTTTTTTTCGTGTTTGGGCGGCGGGTGCGGCAAGCAGCTTCAACGTCATCACCATCGCGACCCATTTTGCGCGGTCGAGGAATGATTGTCGCTAGCTGTTTATCCTCCATAATGATGTGAAAAATAGTGCAGTTGTCCATCGAAGTGGCTCGCTGAAGTCGGTATCTTCACTTCCTCTCCTGCCAGAATACGGAGCCCTGCACTGTTCCATTAGAACGACAGTACTGCTCTAGCTTATCTGCTCTCGATGTCCCACTGCAGTCAGCGTGGTTGCACACGCACGTGCCTGCAACCATTATGGCTGAAACACGCACCAGAGAGAGAAAACGAAAAGGAAGATGGGTTCGCGGCCGCATCCCTCTTCTTCTTCCTCGCTTTCTTTCCATACAAAACCAACACACACTTTTGTATCGATTTTTCCATGGCTGCGGGCTTTGGCAGGAGACAAACGCGCAAGTGTGTGTGTGTGTGTGTGTGTGTGTGTGTGTGTGGGGCGAGTGAGCTCATGAAGAGGAAAGGGGTTTCTCTCTCGCGCGCTCGCTCACTTTGGCTTCTCTCTCTCTCTCTCTCTCTCTCTCTCTAGACGCGCCAGCCACACCAGCAGCAGCTCATTACCACGCACCGCCACCACGAGCTCGTTACCACCACACACGCAGATCGCGTGACTCGCGCCCGCTACCTACCGACTGATTTGCCATTACCAACAGCAGGATGGCGCACAACTCAGAGGCGATCCGGCTCGCCGAGGCGTCCGACTGGGTCGGACTCGAGAGGCTCGTGGAGAAGGCGCCCGAGCTCGCGCGCGCACGGGGGGACTACGGCATGCTCCCCATCCACTGGGCGTGCACGGAGAAGCACGTGCCGCTCGCGCTGCTCGACAAGCTCCTGGCGGCCCATCCGGACGGCGCGCGCACCAAGAACGCGGCTCATTACCTGCCGCTGCACATCGCGATCCGCGCGAAAGTGCACCCGCAGTGGCTGCGCAGACTGCTGGCTGTGAACCCGCAGGCTGTCCACGTGGACGCCCCCGAGGAGCTCTCAGTGCTGGAGCTCGCGGAGCAGGTCGGACTCGGCAAGGAGGCCATGAAGGTGCTGCTGGACGCCTTCGTTGAGGTCTCCCCCGAGCATGACGACGGCAACGGGTCGGACGCGGATGAGCCCAGCGACCACGACGGTGAGGACGCGCATGAGGAGGTTAACAACAACAGCAGCAAGACAGCGTCGCCGGAGAAAATGTACCCGGACCACAGCCAGTACGAGCTCTTCGGCTCGACGCTGGCGATGAAGAAGAAGCGGTCGTCGCTGAGTCCTCCCGTGCACCGCCATCATCGCAAGGGCTCGGAGCAGTACCAGCTGGCGCCCAACCAAGACGAAGAAGAGGAGAGCGACGACCACCAAGACGAGGACGACGGGGAGCGCCGCCAGCAGCAGATGTGGCCGCCGCTGATGCACGGCATCAGCCGCCTCACGTCCACGGACACGTCAGACGCCGTGGGCAGTCCGCTGCTGCGGTCGCTGAGCTCGCTGAGCGACGACGGCACGATGGACTCGCCGCACGACAGGAACCTCATCTCGCCGTCGTCCACGAGCACGTCGAGCCGGGCGCACAGCACGTCGAGCGTCAACTCGGCGCCGCTGCCGCTGACGGCCGTGCCCCCGCTCCACAAGCAGATGCAGGGTCCGTTCCACCGCAAGCACTCGCTCGACTACCACCGCGCGGCCGTGGCCGCAGCCGCCGCACGGCACCACCACCAGGAGAGCCTCGCTATGCGCAGCCGCAACCAGCCGCAGAGCCGCTCGGCTGTGTCAGCGGGGCAGCTCGGCGGCGGCGGCCGCGACCAACGCCACCAGTCGCTCCCCGTGGTCCCGAGCTTTGAGAACTACAAGTTCGCACCCATGACGCTCAACCCGAGGCACTTCAGCCATAACGGCGGTCACCACTCGCACCACGACATGTACCACGACCGGTCGTCCGAAGAAGACGAGAGCGAGCACGCGCGCCGACGGTTCCATCGCAATGGCTCAGGTGGCTATCGGCATGACAGCGGCGCCGCCGACGTGGACGACGATGAGCTCGAGCGCGATGTTCATGGGCGCCACTTTGAGTCCCCACCGGAGTGGCGGCGCGATGACGAGTGCGCGATCTGCCGTGTGAGCTTCGGGATGTTCAAACACCGCCACCACTGCCGGAACTGCGGCAAGTCCATCTGCTCGCAGCACAGCGCGGACCGCAAGGTCTCGATGACTTCGAAGGGCTTCAAGACCCCGCAGCGCGTGTGCGTGACGTGCTACGCCGACCTGACGAACCAGAGCCGGGCGAAGCACGAGATGAGCCCCTTTGACGCCGTGCTGGACGCCGCGGGCCTCGGCAGCAGCAACAACCCCGTCGTGGCCTTCGCGATGCAGCACATGCAGACGCACCAGCAGCAGCAACAGCAACAGCACTATGCGCTGGGCACGCAGTCGCTGCGGTCGCCACAGTACGCGTCTCCGCTGAACAAGGGTACTGGGAGCCCGACGGAGACCTTTGTGTCGAACAATGGCTCGAGCGCGTCGCTGCACCACTCGTACAACGGACACGGGACTACCAGCAGCGCGCTGACGAAGGAGAAGATGGAGACGTACATGCTGCACGCGCAGATGAGCGAGCTGCGTCACCTGGCGGCCGCGCAGCAGAAGCAGATCGAGCAGCTCGTGCAGAACAACATCCAGATGCAGCAGCAGGTGCTCGAGCAGGAAGAGCTCAAGGCCGAGACGATGCTGCTCATGACGCAGCTCATGACGCGCGTGTCAGTGCTCGAGCTCCAGAAGAACGAGAACCCCCAGCAGGATGGCGAGGAGGACGACAACGTGGAGGGCAATGACGACAATGACAACAATAGTGGGGCGGGCTATTAGAAGACAGGTGTAGAGTAGTGGTAGCTGTGCTTGAGTGACCAGCTACGCGTCGACTGGAGACGCACACGAGGCGTCGTAGCTCTTGAGAGTCTGTGTGGATAGCGTGCTTAGATAGCGGCAGTAGTATGTAAAGGCCAACCAACAAGATGAAGGCAACGCCGAGCGGCCAGCGAGAATATGATGAGGCAGCCTCAGCTCGAACCTTGCTGGGGCACACAGTGCGATACCTGGGAGCGGGAGGAAGACGGCAGCAGCGCTTGAGGCCGGATGCTATGATGGTCATGACCAGGCTGAAGCGTGCCCAGCCTGTCATTTTTATTGAACATATCATTATCTTCGTCATCTTCTTCACCTTTTTGTCTTCTTGTTCATCACCTACGCCCAAAAGCACACGTTGTCTCTCTCTCCTCCTTGTAATTCCTGCGTTCTTGAGACTCTGCAGACGACGCCAGCAGATTGCAGACTCGCGAACCAGCCAGACTCTCAGCACCAGCAGTCGAAGACAACGAACACAGCGACAAGTTCGACGCTCAGCATCTTCAACTTCCACTCGCCTCCCGCTCCCTCGTCTCTCAACTGCTCGCGCGGAGATGATTGACCGTATCAAATGCCCACTCGTTCTCTCCATCGTCACTCCTGTCTGTCGTTACGTCTGTCGTCTCACTCTCTATCTGCGCGTCCGTCCACTCGTCTCAATCACCCACGAACCCACGAGCAAAAGCGCGCCTCCGCGATCACTTGGGCGTATGTTATGCGTGTATCTTTATCACCATGTCACTTGGATCGTTCCCTGCTGCTGCTGGTGAAATCTACTGCAGCGCTGGTCGCTCGCCGATCTCCTCGCGCGCGTACTGGACCTTGCTGCCGCTGTGGTGGTGGTCCGCGCCCGAGCTGTGCGCGTGCGAGCTGCTGCTGCTGCCGCCGGCCACGAAGTCGACCACGAGGTAGGCGCCGAAGATGGCGGAGGCCAGGCCGAGGCCCGGGAAGGGCTTCTTGGCGCAGCCGCTGATGAACGGGTGCTTTCGCCAGGCGTCCTGGTGCGCGAGAACCATCTTGTTGCTGCTCTTGCTTCCCTGCTTCTGGCGATTCCGTCGGTGAGGCCAGCTTTGGCTTGGCAAAAGTGAACGAGCGGGAGATTCATCACGGTCGTTCATTTTTGCCATGAAGTGTCCCGCAATTCAGTCTGGTCGAGCACTTTTGCGCTTTGGGAGCGTCCCGCAATTTGTTTTTGTGTCCCTGCATTCGGAACGAGTGAGTCCCGCAAGTTGTTTGACGCAGTCCTGTTTCCCATGAAAGTGGGTGAACACTGGGTGAACGAAAGCCGCCAGCAACAGAGACCGCAAGCAGCGCAACAATGGCGGTGCGTATCCTCCGGCGGCGCAGAGGTCCATGGTGCTCGAGTAGAGCGCATGTATACCTGCGCATCACCCAGTACGCTCATCTAAGCGCCTCTTGCTCGGCATGCATGCTGCTGTCGGTTCATAGGAAAAGAAGGGCGTGGCGAACTTTGAGCGCCAGACATGGGACCGCGAGCACTACGAAAAGCTCGCGCAGCTCCGCGCGAACGGCAACCTGCCAGAGACTGAGGTACGTTACAGCGCATGTTGTTGCTCACGACCAGTTCACTGCATGCAGCGTCCCTGATATGCCGACTGGCCGTGCCGGCGTGGAATTGTGAAATAGGAGAAGAAAGTGATCAAGTCGAGCAAGGAGGAGTTCAAAGCCGCCGACGAAGGCGCCGAGGGCCCCGCGGGCTCGGCGCGCGCGTTCCTGAAGGCGCGGACGCAGAAGGTGACGCTGGACAACAACGTGGGCACGGTGCGCGTCGTCAAGTCCGACGACCTGAACCGGAACGGCGGCTACTACTGCGAGGTGTGCGAGTGCGGCCTCAAGGACTCAGTGGCGTACTTGGACCACATCAACGGCAAAAAGCGTGCGTTTATTTCGTGTCTTTAGCCTGTTGGTGGCTTTCGTTAGGTATCTTAGTATGGTGGCTCATGTCTCTGTGTGTGTTGTTTCGGTATGATAGATCTACGCAAGTTGGGGTACAGTATGCGCGTGGAGCGCTCGACGGTCGACCAGGTAAAGAACCGGTTGCAGAGCGCGGCGAAGCGCAAGTGGGACCCGATCATGACCAAGAAGCTGGACGCCATGGAAGGTAAGTGCTCGAAAGTGCGTTGCTATCTGCTCACTAGCCCAACTATTCGGAAGTACTGATTCGAGTGAGGGCGTTGTCTTGGTTGCTTGCTTGCTTGACCAATAGAGTACGAGAAGAAGCTCAAGGCCGTCGAAGAAGAGGAACAGCGCGTGAAGAAGCAGAAGAAAGAGGAGAAGAAGGCCAAGAAGAAGCACCAGAACTCGAGTGGCGACGCTTCCGGGACTATGAACAGCTCAAGCTCAATAGCTGAAACGGAGAAACCAGCAGAAGGCGAGTCCGAGGCTGCGGTGGTGGACGACGCAGAGGCCGAGATGATGGCCATGATGGGCTTCGGCGGCTTCGGGGGCTCGAAGAAGGCATAGAGGGCCCCAAAAGACCCCCCTCCTGGCCCCGAACTAAGATCATGTATTACACAAACGAGACCAACGGAGATATGAAAGAAGCGTTGCGATTGTCGTCGTCTCATTAACTGGCAGGCTTCCTAAAGGTTGTCATTTTTAGTACGGGGAAATCGGTTCACATCATGGAATCTGGCTGGTTGTGTGGAGCTGCAACAGCTAGCACTACCGTTGTGCTCGCCTATTCGAGCTTCTCGACGGCCTCCTTCAGGTGCGACTTCTTGTAGCCCGAGACGCGCTTGCCGACCTCCTTGCCGCCCTTGTAGAAGCGGAACTCCGGGAACGCGCCGACCTCGAGCTCGTCCTTGAGCTGCTCGACCTCGGCGTGCGACACGTCGAGCTTCGCGAACGTCACGTCCGGGTGCTTGGCCGCGAGCTCGAGCACGAACGGCTGGATCTGCTGGCACTTGCCACACCACGGGGCCTCGAACTTGGCCACGACGGGCTTGCCCGACTTGACGAGGCTCTCGAATTGGCTCTTGGTCTTCACGACCGTGAGCCCAGCGTCGGCGTCCTCGTCCTCGGCATCCTCGACAGTCGAGAAGTACTTGTGGCTGTCCTTCGGGTTCGCGAGGATCGTCTTCTCACCTGGCTGCCAGTTGGCGGGGCACACTTCGCCGTGCTCTTCGACGAACTGGAGCGCCTGGATCAGACGCAGCGTCTCGTCCACGCTGCGGCCGATCGGCAGGTTGTTGACCGTGATCTGCTGCAGCACGCCCTGCGGGTCGATGATGAAGAGGCCTCGGAGCGCCACGCCGGCGTCCTCGAGCAGCACGCCGTACTTGGCCGAGATGATCTTGGTGATGTCGGCCACGATGGGAATGTCCATCTTGCCGAGACCGCCCTTGTTGCGCGGCAGCTTGGTCCACGCCAGGTGGGACTCGGGCGAGTCCGTCGACACGGCGATGAGCTGCGTGTTGATCGCTTCGAACTCGGCCGCGCGGTCGTTGAACGCGATGATCTCGGTCGGGCACACGTACGTGAAGTCCTTCGGGTAGAAAAACACGACCACGTACTTGCCGCGGTAGTCCTCAAGCGAGATCTCCGTGATGTCGTCGTTGTAGACCGCGGCGGCCGTGAACTTTGGCGCTGGCCCCTGCACGCGCGCATTCGACGGCGGGTACTGGATCGCGAAGTCGTCCTCCTCCTCGTCCTCGCCAAAGTAGTCCTCGTCGTCGTCGTCGACCGAGAAGCGCCCGCCCGCGAACGAGCGCGACTGCATCTGCAGCTGCTGCACGAGCGCTGGCGCAGCCGCAAATTGCGAGCGAGCGGCGGCCAGCGGCGCGGCGGAGGAGGCCGAAGCGCGCAGCGCAGCGACGGCGGACGGGCGCGCGGCCACGAGGCGGCGGAGCATCTGGACGGAGCGCATGGTGCTTGAGTGAGTGGAGCAGCTGGGGCTCAAGAGCTGTGTGTGTGTGTGTGTGTGCGGAGACCGAGAGCTCAAATGAGAGGCTCGAGGCGACTTCGGCCCGTTGGTGTGTTGGTGCTGTCCGACCTTGGCCTGTTTCGATTTGGATCGCAGATTCATTGCGTGTCATTTATTTCAAAAATACCAGACCGGCCTTTATATAATCGATAGCTAGAATAGAAGGCGAATAGTCGCTCGTTTTCCCTTCTTTCAAGCGCTTAATCCAGCCTGTTCATCTCATATATATATCATAAACAGAGCCACACTCTGTTGCTTTCGATAGAAAAGTATCGAGCGCTTCAATTTGGGGGTGAACAGAGTGGTGAACATTCCGTCCGTTTTATGTGTTATCTTTAACCCCCAACGTCTCACATACAAATGGCAAGTGCAAGTCGTTGGGGAGAAAAGGAAAACCTCTTTTTATGGAATTTACTTGAAAAGGTTCAGTAAAGAACCGAACACGTATTAGATCAAAGAAAATGCAGCTCCCACTAAAACACCAAATACCGAATACTAAACATATTCATTCTTCTTCTTATGAATCTGGAGCATTTTGACGGAACTCGGTACCGGTGTCTTGTTTGCATGTGAGGTGTTGGGATCGACAAGCATCACTCGCTTTGAGCTCGTCCAAGCAACTGACGATGAGCGCCTCGTTGCAGTCTACAAGTAGAGGCCACGACGCACTTGCTTGTTGCATCGATCCGCTGACTCATCATGCCGTCCGTCAGACGAACGATATCTGAGGTTTCTCATTTCGCGGGCGCTGCTGATTTACAAACGGTACAGGACCCTCTCTCTCTCACTTCCAGGCTCTTCATCTTCGTTCATCACAGGCCACGCGGGGTCGAGTCGTAACGCGCGCGAGCCATTTGCTGCAGCCGCTCCTTGTACGAGGCCATGTCCGAGAGATCGATGGGCACCGAAGGCGCCTTGCTGGCGGTCGATCTGGCGCCGATGCCCGCAGTTTCGTTGCCGGCGTTGCCGACCGCAGTGACGGGCGTCGTGATGCCCGTGCCGTGCTTGCCGAGCCCCTGGCCGCTCTTCCAGCCCATCATCTTGAGCATCTTGCCGCCGATGCCCGACTCAAGAGACGACACCGTGATCGGCGTAGGTGGTGTCTGCGATAAACCCCTTGTTGGTGCGAGTGCTGGTGCGGAAGCCTGGGCCGCTGGTGGGTTTGGCACCCGCTGTCGCTTCCGGTCGCTGCTCTCGGAGCCGAGTCGCTCGTTCCGCTCCTGCTCCATGCCCCGGTACTGCGCTGTGATCACCTCTTTGTTCGCCTTCGCCTTTGCCAGGTTCTCCAGGTGGAGCTTCGAGAGCGTCTCGTGCTTCCTCAGCAAGTCCATGGACGAGAACTTCCGACGGCAGAGCTGCAATTGGCACACACACACACCACACATCCATAGACAGACACCAGGTTAGCGAGGCGAAATCCACACAGATCAGCCACATTCTCGACAATGTCAATGGCACGTACCAGGCAGATTGGAGCCTCAGCGGCAACAGCATTCACGAGGTTGTCCAGCTCCGTCTGCGGCGTCGACTCTGTCGAAGCAGCATTGGCTTTGACTGGCGTCAACACTGGTTTCCGAGATCCTGGGACGGCTTCCTCTCTCTCACCCTTCGACGCACGCTGAAGCTGAGACCATTTCGCGATATCGTCGGCGCTCTTGCGCTTCATGCTCGTAGATGGACCAGACGCTGCGTCAACAGCAGTAGTCGCCCCTGAGCTGGAACTGGGCGTAGTGAAGGTGCCTTTCAGTTTGCTCGCCGCCGCCACAATGTTGATCGCAATTGGTTTCTTCTTGTTCAGCGTCAGACTGAAGGCTCCAATGGCACCAGGAGCCCCCGCACCAGCAAAAGCGCTACCAGTAGAACTCGTAGCCTTCATAGCGCCATTCGATCCGCCGTACGTGGTCTCGTCCGTTGGCACTGGAGGCACAAACGGACTGAAGGTGGCGTGCATGCCCTTCGCGCCGTCCACGCAGCGATAGTACGAGCCACTGAAGGAGTTGTAGTACAGCTTGGACTGCGTGTCGTAGTAGAACATGCTGTCGTGGTCGTAGTAGAGCCCGCACTCGCTCACAAAGACGTAGCTCCCGCCGCCCGTCTCGAACGGCAACGGCCACTGCTTCTTCGGCCGCTCCACGTACCCGATAGCAGCGACAGCGCTTTGCAGGAACGCGTCCACGTCGGCATCTAGACTCGAATTTTCCCTTCGTGACCCGTTGTGTCCGTTCGAAAGCGACCACTGCGCCTGCTCCAAAGCAGCAGCAGCCATCGAGTTTGCCGTCATGCTGGGCAGATTCTCTCCTCCAGCTGCTGAGCTGCTGCTGAACGCTGGAGGATATGAAGAAGACGCCTTCGAGTGCTGCTTTGGAAATCGCGAGTCTCTCGCGAACGAAACGCGCACTTGCTGGCCCTGGACACGCAGATTCCCGCACAAGTTCAATGCTTTCTTCGCGCTCTGCGCATACACACCACACGGGACACTTGGGATCAGTACCTTGACATTCAGGTCAATGATAGATGGACTGAGAACGTGCCAAATAGCATACCTCCGCATCGACAAACTCGACAAAGCCAAAGCCACGGGTCTGATTCGTCAGGCGGTCGCGAATCAGTCGGATGTCGTTCACGCCTTCGAACTCGGCAAACGCGATGTGGAGCTATTGACATATTCAGATGGTAAGACACGCGCACAAAGGTAAACCAACATACAAACACACACACACGCCAATCGCTCGTACCTCTCCTTCTTCAATATACTGTGGCAGATCCCGAACGAGAAGCACTTGCGATGGCAAATCCAGCTCCTCACTGGCACGATGTCCGTGTTCGTGACTGGACCCACCCCCACTACTCAGTGCACGGCCTCTGGATTGGAACTGGTCAGCAGGCGGTGGTGGTCCTTCACCTCCGCCGGTTGAATGGCTCAAATACGCTGCAGTTTGGTCCTGCGGCATCTCTCTCGCGTGTTCCGCTCGAGGCGCTTCGCACTTGAAACACACCGTTCGCCTCGCAAAGTTCGTCCTATTGCACTACACCGTTTGGCATAATAAGAGTCACCATGTTAGTAGCTTTCCTCAGACCTCCCAGCACCGTACAGTAAAAACCAAACTGACCTCCGTGCAGATCCAGTCCAGGCGATTGTGACCTCCACCTCCTGGTGGCAGTGCTTGGTGCCAGTCGCCATCACCTCCAGCCCAGCGGTTTGGAGGGCGACTGGTGTCCTTGTACCCGATCGCCAGAGGTCGATTGTCCAGGTGCAGAGGCCCGTGAGCTGCCATTTAGAGAGATAGGAAAGAATGATGTGAGCGCGTAAGCTATCTGAATTAGTACGAACATAGCAATGATGGATCAATCTCTACGCACTGTAGGCGAGCACGACTTGTCGCGCGTCGTCAACGGACGAGAACTCCACAAACGCAAACCCGCGAGACTCCCCCGTCGCCTATGTACAATGGGGTTCGCATTAGCAATTGGTGAGAGGGCCTCGCATATCCACAATGACTGCATGAAGACATACCTTGTTGTAGATGATGTGCGTGCTCAGCGGTCGGAAGGCGGCGAGTGCGTCCATGATCTACGACAGAAAGAACGACGATTTTCACAGCGTGAATCTCTGCCTCATGGCTCGCTTTGTGTTGGCTCTGCGGGGCTGTCTTGTTTATGTGGCAGGCGTGTTAAACGCCATCGCTGCCCACATAATGGGCGCGTAGAGAGCGCAATGCAGCGCTCAATACGATACACCGGCGCTATCAAAATACCATTATATCCGTCACGTTCAGGGACAGGCCGCGGACAATGAGCGTCGAGCTCGGCGGCGCGTCACGAATCTGATGCTGCGGGTGGTACTCCCATCGCTGCTGCTGCGGTGGCGACAGTTGTGCTCGGCGCCCATACTCTCCATGCGCCCATTGGTCCTGTCCAAAGCGCGCATGTGGCTGCTGGAAGGAGCCGTCCGAGCGCCGCGGCGAGCGCGATCGAGAGCGCGAGCTGGAGCTGGCGGAGCGCACGTACCCACGCTCGTAAGCGTGCCGCGGCAGACTTGGACTGTCAGGAGCCGCAGAGTGCTGGTGGTGAGCAGCAGAAGCAGCGGCGCCGCCGTGATGCCGATGGTGAGGAGTGCCAGCGCGGCTGCTCGGGTGGTCGTGCACTGCTGGCGCCTGAGAGTCAGTGAAGTGGGGCGTATGAGCGGCACCGCCGTGACCGCCAGACGCATGAGCGTCATCTTCATAGTGGTGGTGTCCCGACATGTCCGCCTGGCGTTCCTGCAAGCGAGTCGCAAGCGCGAGAAAGAGCGGCGATGCTCGGGCTCGTCTTGCTTTTTGGGCTTCAAAAAATACTTGTGTTCCACTCGTGTCGCTCGTTTTTGTTGGGCTCACCTTCGAGCGACCTTCGCGTCACTTTGCTGTTCTTCACATTCGATCTTCTCGCCGTCATCTGAGTTCAGCTGGCTGAACCTCACGCAGGAAGCTCACGAAGAGAAGAGGATGGCGATGGGGGCGACGCGGAGCCGCGTGCACGACGGCTACGCGCTCGTGAGCGACTCGGAGGACTCTCTCTTAAGTACTGAGATCCCAAGGCATCATATGAAGCAACAGCAGCATACCTTGTGCCGTCCTGCGACCTCGAAGTTGCGCGACGCGGTTGTGCTGATCGCGCTCGTGGCCGCGCTCTGCGTGGGCTTCGCGTCCGTCATCTGGGAGCCGCACCAGCTGGCGTTCACGTTCAAGCGCCACGAGCTTCGACACGACAGCAGCAAGCAAGTCAATGCTTCTGCGGCTAATGCTGCTGGGGGTGAAGGCGTCGTCAGCGGCAAGGCTGCGCGTTTACGCGCGCACGACAAGTCGCTACGAGAGCAGTTCGTGTTCCGTGAGAGCGATCAAGGCACGCCATTTGACGTGAGCCTTGAGCTGAAGACGTGGCCAAAGCTCATCGAGGACGGCGGCGACCTCGTCGTGCTCTGGAAGGCAGCGAGCGACGCTGTGGTGCAGAAAGAGGACTTCTTGACGCTCAGCTGCGGTCCGACGAATAGTAGCGGCG
>JAASFQ010000559.1:0-19287 GCA_023333845.1 Globisporangium polare | reverse complement strand
ACAAGTGAGGACAAAGGTCGCATCCGAGCAGCGCCAGTCGCCGCCGCAGGACTCGGGAGCTCCTGGTCATCAAGAACAGCAGCAGCAGCAGCTCCTGCCGCTCTACGTGCTCGCGGACCAGTTCCTGCAGAGCGTGCGCGCATGAAGAGCCGATCTGTGAGCTGGTAGCGAGAGGTGGATAGCCACAGCGAGTGCTGCAACAGCAACTCACCCATTGCGCTTACAAGCTGGCGATTTCTTCCTTCGTCAGCCTTCTCCTCACTCGGTTCAAGTGCAAAATTCAAATGCGACACCAGCCAGCAAGTCACGCTCCGGACAGCCTGTGCGCCTGGTGGATGTGACGCAAGGCCGTGACGCGTCAGTCCGTCGGTTTCAAAAGTCAGCGACTTGAGCAGCAAGTCGGCGATCTATTTGAAGGACTCCGCATTCGCACGGCTTTACACTGCGGGTCGAGGCAATGGGTTGCTGCGTCTGCAGCTCTCCTGAGCAGCAAGCAAGTCTGCTTGGGTCAAGAGGATGGACGCCACGTCGCCCTTGGTCACGTGGGCAATATGGGCAACTATCGGTCAGCGAGTCAGCCAGTCGGGCGAGAAGCAGACAAGCACGCCGCTCCACCGCGGCCTTTGCTTTTGGCTTCCGACAAAAGGCCGTGTGGACAACTCAATTCGTCAGCAGTCACTCACTCACTCACTCGCTGCGATCTTTTCAGCGACATGGGGATGGGTCGGTGGGTGATTGTCCCAACAAACATCACTCGGGAATTGTATATTTGTTTAGCAAATCCATTTCTGGAGCTCTGAGATTGGACATTTCATTTGTAGTTTGTAAGTGAGCGAGTTTGCCTTTCTCTTTATTTGGTGCGCAAAAATGCTTTTGTGTGAGAAAAGAAACCCCGCGCGAAGATCGCAAGGCCGCTTGCCTCGTCTGCCAGCTCACTCTTCTTCTTTCCACAATCTGACGACCGCGCACTCCCTTCAACGAAAGAGAGGTTCGTGGGGTGTCGATCACACTTGAAGCAGAGCCTCTTTATAATAGGGCCCAAAAGCCTTCTTCCCGAGCCAATTACACTAGCAAAACCGGTCGTTTTGGCCCCCCTTTGTCAGTATGCTCGGTATAAACCAAAACGACCGGTTTTGCTCATGTAACTGGCTCGGAAAAAGGAGGACTTTTGACCCCTATAGTAAAGAGGTTTACAACCCTCAAAAAGGTGTTTTGTTTTGGGGATTGTCTCGCTGGGCATCTTCACAGAGAGAGAGAGAGTTGCATGCGGCCATGATGGCGGAAAAGCCAGCCGCCCCCTTCCGTGTCGTTCTCGCGCGCTCGCGGGCTGCTGTATGAGCCACATACGCAAGCACGCTTGCACAGAAGAGAGGCATTCGCCCATTCCACACGAGAGAGAAGGTGAAGGGGACTCCACCCATTTCGCGATCTTTTTCTTCGACCGTCCGCGGCCGCCGTCCCCATTCGCTGCAGCGCTTCTCCGTTACGAGGCGTCAGGCGTCAGGTGACCAGGCACATACACGCACGTGTAGCGCGTCGACCGGCTGGGAAACACCGAGGAGCCGCTCGCTCGCTTCTTCGTCCGTCCGCGTCCGCACCTGCAGAAGAACGATCCGCGCGCACGCGAGGCGTCACCGCGACCGCAGGTTCACTCGCGCGCGCTTCCCCGCCACCATCCGCCGCCCACACCCGATCCGTCCGCAGATCCGATACGCGATCCATCCACAGGTTTGCTGACGCGGCCCGCGACAACAGAAAGCTCCCACACAACACGCAAGACTTGGGCGGCCCGACCACCAGTTGTCCCCCACCTGCTTGCTTGTGTTCCAGCCACCGCCAGGTAAGCAAACCAACCACCTCTTTCTGAGCCTATTGTTCCATTGCGCTTGCCATGCTGGACTTCCCGCTGCACGAGGGCTTCTTCCCGCAGATCGCGCTGGGCGCGGACGAGCTCCGGTACTACAAGCGCCTGGGCAAGGAGCGCGTGGCGCAGCTCATCCGCGTGATCGAGGACGCCGACTGTGCCTACAAGTGGACGGACGTGAAAGCCACAGGCGGCGGCCACAAGAGCGGTATCCTCTATGGCAATGGCAATGCGGCTGCCACGGTCTGCCAGAAGGCGCAGTTCCTGGGCTTCCACCCGGGCAACAAGGAGACCGTGGCGTCCACGCTGCTCAAGGCGAGCGTGCAGATCTCGGACGTGCGCGTGGAGGAGATCCTGAACGCCGTGGCCAAGAGCAAGACCAAGGATTTCCGCAAGACGAACAAGTACGTCCACGGCGCGTCCTTCGTGGACGGCCGCACGCTCTTCACGTTCCCGTCGTCCTCAAGCGGTGCACGCGTGCGGCCGGCGTACAACTACCGCGCGATCAAGTGGCACGTCATGAAGAGCAAGCAGCAGCAGCGCAAGACCGCCGCTAATGATGCCAAGTCGCTCGATTTCGCGTACCTCGAGTACGCCGGCAAGCGCAAGCCGCCGCCCGGCTCGCACGTCGTGGGCTTCTGCGTCCAGGAGTCCATCACGCGCGAGCGCGAGATCCCGACGCTCGAGAGCTTCGGCATTGCGCGAGGGTACCTGTCGCGCGCGGGCATCGTGGTCTCGCGCACGCACCAGGCCAACGTGCTCAAGGTGACGGCCATCTGTCAGGTGGACGGCGACCTGAACCCGGTCATGCGGTCCGTGCTCGAAGAGCTCATGCGGGAGAGCGTGTGCGCTGTGCAGCGCGTGCGCGGCCTGCTCGAGAGACAGCGCGTGAGCAGCCTGCGCTTCGTGGAGCAGTGGCAGTGGGTGCCCAACGCAGACCGCAAGGCCTGCGCCGTGTGTCTGCGCGGCTTCTACTTCCACCGCAAACATCACTGTCGCACGTGCGGCGAGGTCGTGTGCTCCAGTTGCGCGCCTCTACGCGAGTTGGAAGAGCCGATCTTCGACATCACACAGCTGCGCGTCTGCTCCGTGTGCATGGCGAGCGCGAGCGCCAACTTCAGCACGCACCACCTGTCGGCAGCCGTGAACACTTCCGGGAACCAGGACTCGTCCACGTCCAATGGAGACACGGAGTCGTACATCCGCGGCCTGCGCAGTCCGCAGCACAACTCGTACGAGGACATGATGTTCCAGATGCGCGAGTCCAAGGACCGCGACCGTAGAGGCAGCGACGCGGCCCAGATGGTGCTGGAAGGCGTGGCCCCTCTAAAGGAGCGGCGTCCGTCGGTCCAACCGCAGCCGCAGGCCCAACAGCCACTGAAGTACCGGGACGTGAAGCCGCAGGAGAAGTTGCAGGCGCTCACGAACGTTGTGAGCCACATCCGCGACATCCGCGACACGATCAACATCAGCATCTCCGAGGTGGACTTTGATGCGGACGAGGACGCGGCCAATGGGGACGGCCACCTCGCGGACGACGAGATCTTCAACGACGTGCGCACGCGTATGTACAAGATCCGCGAGACGCTCGAGTCGTCCGTGCACAACTTTGACGCGGCGCTAGCCAACGCCACGCACGCACCCGTGTACCCACGCAAGCACAGCGCTCGTAAGGCCGGTCCCAAGAACCACAACAGCGAGGATAGTGCGGACGATGATGGAGGGTCAGAGGGACAGCATGGCGTCCGCGGATTGACCAAGTCCTCGGACGATAGCGGGAATGAGGACAACGTCATGACCCCAGAGCAGTTCGCGTCCGTGGCACGGATCACGTTCGCGGCCGCGAGGGCGACCAAGCAGGCCGGCGAGGCGTTCCTGTCGTCCTGCGGCTCGGACGTCGTGCGTCTCTCGGATGTGGACGATGCGTCTGTGCGGACACCCGACAGTTTCAGGACCAGCTACAGCGACGGCAGCCAGGATCCGTACGCGTCGTCCAACTACGAGCGCGTCATGGCGTCCTACAAGGACGAGGAGGAGGACAATGGCAAACAGCCGTATTACAACAGTAACCAGCAGTCGCCACCCGTCCCACTCAGGCGCAAGAAGTCCATCAACGTGAACCCGTCGTCCACGCGGCGCGCAAGCGAGATCTTCCAGCTCGAGCGCAAGATCGAGGAGCTCCAGCGCAGCTTGGAGAACGCGCAGCGCAAGCTCTCGGTGTTTGAGATCGAGGAGCCGGATCCGGAGCAAAAGGGCCCACTGGAGGTTGTGTACGAGGAGTCGGCCCAAGTGGAGATCGAGAGCGTCTTCGAGGTCTTCGGTGACCGGAGCGACTCGAGTAGCAATGCTGCGGGTGATAGAGGCTCGGTCACGGTCCGACCTTCGTTGTCGAATGATAAATTGGTGACCACGTACGACCTCGTGACCGAGTTGCGTGGCGTGATGAGCTCGAGCGAGATGACGAAACCCACGGGACGCCGGTCGTTCACCAAGCCGCCGTCCCCGCCGCTGGAGCACCACCACTACCATCACCAGCAGCAGCGCCAGAGTCTGCCATCCTTCGGCGCCGGGTCCATTATGCCCTCGCCCATCCCACGGAGAAAGGGCACGAGCCCGTCGCCGACTGGGTCCCTGGACAGCCACATCAAGGCCAAGCATGCGGACATGATGGACAACACTGCGTCGTCGTCTGCTTCGGGGCCGCAGGGCCACAGCTTCACATCCTCTAACGGCGTCCTGGTTGGGAGTAACGTAAACGCCGACACGAGTCTCGAGTCTGCGCGGTACCAGCACCTCATGGGCTCGGCCCAGATGCTCCTGGGTGGCGATGATTATGACGATGATGATGATGATGACGACGACTCGTCCGACGAACAGGACGACGAGGACGACCAGTTCGTGATGATGGGCACTCTCGAAGAGCCTAAGCTGCGCCTGCGGCCGGCCGAGTTCGTGGAGCCGCCGTTCTTCGCCAAGAGCGAGCTGGAGCCGCCTGAGATGAAGCGTCGACCTGGTGGCAATGGAGAGCGCCGACACACTGGTGGCGAGCGTCGTGACGAGAGCGAGGAGCTCCGTAAGCTCATGGAGGGCCTGAGCCGCCCGCGCAGCAACTCGGTGCCCTTTGGCTCCTCGAACCAGCTGGGCGGCGCGCCGACGTCGGACGAGCAGTACGAGAAGCCCGCGTGGAGCGACAACGTGCCTAACCGCGCGCAGAACTCGTACCACATCGAGCAGACGCTGCGCGAGGTGCGCAGCTGCTTGTCGTCGTTCCTGGTCGAGTGCCCGTCGGGCCGCGAGCGCGAGCGCAAGCTCAGCTCGATCTTCAAAGTGCTGCGCTCACTGCACCGCGAAGGCGTTCGCTCCAAGTTCCGCACTCTCAACCACGACGACATCCGGTACACCAAGGTGCTCAAGGAGACGCCCAGCATCATCCGGCTCCTCAAGCTCGCCGGGTACGTCTCGCTGCCGCAGAAGCTCACGATGCGTCGCGTGGACCAGCCGTACATCGGCGTGATCCTGCGCGAGATCCAGACCGACCTCAAGCACTGAGAGGGTGAGGAGGATTAAGAGGGGTGGGGAGTTTTGTTTTAAAATTATTTAAGAGTCGAGGTGGTGAAGCAAGAGGTGAGGTGATAAAACGAGAGAGGGAGGAATAGAGTAGAAAGTAGGATTAAAGTGTTTTTAACCCAGTAATTGGAAATATGAGCAAATAGAGAGAGTGATGACAAGCATCGGCGGCGGTGAAGTGGTGGCTGTTGGGCTCCTATGGTTGTGCGCACGGGCTTCCATGCGGCCTTGTACAATCTAAGCTTGCGTGGTAACGAAGAGAATAATGGGATTGCCTGTGGGCCTTTTATGCGGACTTGTCGATGAACGCCTTGATCTTCTCCAGCATGTCGGTCTTCACGGACTCGGGGACGGATCCTACAGCGCACGAGTATTCGCATGGATGTGAGTGAATTCCAAGTGACCACCCACAGCAGCTGACTCGGTTGAGGTAGAGTACCTTGGCCTCTGGGCGTGATCTCCTCCACGAGGTCCTCCACGGTCACCTGGTCGATGCCCTTGTTGCGGATCACCTCTGTTTGCATCCAGCAAGCATTACGCATACTCAATGAGCAATGTGTGACACAGCAAGGCACAAGTCTGCATACTAGACAAACCACTGCATTAACAAGCGCACCTTTGCAGTGCGTCTTCATCTCGTCTCGCCAGCCGCACTCGATGAGCTTCTGGCGCAGCAGCTCCTTCAGGCGCTCCTTCTCGCCGCTCTCCACGAGCTTCTGGCTGATGCGCTCCTTCACCTGCTCGTCGCGGCGCGAGCGGTCGGCGAACGTCCTGCGCTCATTTGTCAAGCATTGCACGTTAACAACGACCTGTGCAGTCCATTGAGAGGCAATGGTCTGCGAATGCGTCGATGCACGGATGGCACGAGGGCGCACGCGCGCGTGGCGACTCGACTCACTCTTCCATGTCGCTTGCTGGATGGCGGCCTTTTGTTTGTTTGCTTGATGTGGCTGTTGGGTTTGGCGGTCCTAATTTTGGATGTGCCTGACTGGGTTTCATACTTTTGCTTTCCTAAATGATTGCTTTGCTAGCGTATTCTAATCGTTGGAGCAGAAACACTAGAAGAGAGCAGAATCATCTTGAGCTCAGCTTCTCCTGGTGACCTCTCGTAAAAGGTATCCAAGTCGAGGATACTGTTCCAAGTCAAAATGCTCGAGTGGTGCGTCAAATCGCTTGGGATAAAGAGGATCCTTTTCTTTCCAAACACGCCGTGACGATGCAATCCGAGGACAAAACAAGGCAGAGTTTGTCGTCAAAGTCCGTCTCTTCTTGACCGGTGATTCTGGCATCTTGAGCAATGATTTGGGCGTCTTGAGCAAGCCACGTTTTTTATTTGAGCATGGCTGGCTCGTAAATCTGTGACATACTACATGGTTTGCTAATTTATCAAACACGTCTTTCAGCTGGCTCAGCGTATTGGATTGAAGCTTGCTCTCCTCCAAGCCTCCGAGCAATCGAGAGATAGCAACGCCACGCGCAAGTACAAGCGCTCGTCCACGAGCACTCCCTTCGCCGAAGTTTGAGAAAGCGAAGGCGCTCGTGGACATGGGTTTGATGGCGGGTGAGCGGCAAAGAAGGCCACGTTTCGCCAGCTCAATCAGACAGGACGATCGCAATCCCACGACAGCCGCTAGCACCACCGACTGCCATGCGACACGGTTTCCAGTTTCAGCAGCTGGTGGCGATTTGGGCACATCTCTCAGCACCGACACGTCTCCCCACTTTTGCCTCTTTCGCGGTGGACCACGCCCAAGCGAACAAAAACAGCAACACAAACAGACAGCAAACAGCCGCCGAGCCAAGCAAACAGAGAGCCACAAACACACGCACGAAAACAGCAAGCAAGTGGCGTTGTTGTCCTGCGCGCTGCTTGTTGTTGTTGTTTGTTGCTTGTTGTTGTCTCGGGCTGCGGGCTGGCTGCTGCTGCTGTTCCCCCCTCCCCCCACAACCACACCACAAACACACCACGGACGCGAGAAAACAACCGCAAGCAAACCCAAGCGCCACAGGGTCGTCCGCACAACGTCCGCGAGAGACCGCATCCCGTCAGAGAGCGAGAGAGAGAAAGAGCTGTCCCCCCTAGATCAGCCGGTGCACCGACAGTCCGTCCCCAGCCACACGCGCCGTAGCATCGATCGATCGTCCATCGGCCCACAGTCCCCCACCGCCCGCGCGTTCTTTCTTTTCGAGCCGTGCGCCATACGAAGAGGAGGAAGGAGAAGAGCAAACCCCGACGACCACACCACACGCGGCGGCACAACAACGAACGACAAACACAAACCAACAACAACAACAAGAAGAAGACTTGTTTGTTGTTGGTTGTTGCGCTCGTTTGTTGTCGTTTGAGCAGCAAGTCTCCTCCGGATATCGGACAACGAACGTGACTGCGACTGCATTCCGCTGACAGCTCGCGATTGGACAGGTGACGCACTCACTCCCCCATTCGCGGCGTCCGCAGTAGACCACCGTCCCCCCTCGCTTGTTGAACCCGTAGGCAAGTTGGCGTCCCAGGTCCAGCTCCGATCCCCCTCAACAACCACGATTGTGTCCGCGTCCCCCGTGTTTCTACGCTCGCCGTCCGCATTGTCCGCACATTCGACGGTTGCATCCACGTCCGCGGCCACACCCGCAGTCTCCGCGAGCAAGAAGCGCAAGCGAGAGAGCAACAACAGCGCGACCGGATTCCCCGCGTCCGCGATCCTCCCCCCGCCAGCCCGACCGGGCACGCCATCCCCACCAGCCGCGACCATCACGGTCGCCGCAACGACGGCCACGACGCTCCACATCGGCGTGGACATGCCGCTGCGCGAGCCGTCCCCGCCGCTGAGGCTCTCGTTCTCCATGGCCATGGCCCCTCAGTCCGCATCCTCGTCCCCGTCCAAGGACGCGTCCACGGCGTCCACGATCCTCGACCAGTGCCTGCAGCTGCCCAAGCTCAACCTCGGCAGCCGCAGCGCGCGCAGCAGCGCGTCGCGTCCCAAGTTCCTCGACCTCATCGAGCCGCTGCGACACCCGTTCACGACGCGACCCGCATGGTGCCTTCAGCTGGAAACCCACACGCGGCCGCGTGCGGTCACGCTGCTGGACGTCTACAAAAACCACGAGTTCCTCACCACGGTACGTTTCGTCTTGCTCGCGTGCTGGTTGCTTGTTTGCTGGCATTATGGTGGCGGTATGCGTGGCTCGCGCAAGCTGTGTACTTACTTATTGATTGTTTGTGTGTTCGTATGTTGCGTTACGCTGTGAATGAACAGCACACGGTGTACCAGAAGAGCATGTATTTAATAGGCCGCACGGCCGGCATGTGCGACATTGTGCTGAGCCACTGCTCGATCTCCAGGTGAGTCGCTGGCTCTCGACTCCTGTTGGATCCACTTGTGTGTGAAGCTCATCGCAACTTGTGTCCTTGTTTATCTGTTTGCAGATTGCACGCTGCGCTCATGCACCACGAAGACGGAGTGAGCGTGTACTTAGTCGACTTGGGCTCTGCGCACGGCACGTTCGTCGATGGCCTGCGGCTCAAGCAACTGCAGCCGACGCTGCTCGTTCATGGCTCCCAGCTTCGGTGCGTGTGTATTAGAGACCACGCCTGTCATTATTCGCTTGGTTTCTGAAGTGTACGTACTTCTCTACTTGACTGTACGTACTTATGCAGGTTCGGCGCCTCCTCCCGCTCGTACACGTTCAAGGCGTTCGACTCGCGCGAGCAGATCGTCGAGATCGTGAAGGCGCAGGTGGGTCTGGACGAGGAGGAGCTCGCGCTCAACCACAACACGCTGCTGAACCGCGCGATCTCGTACCGGCTCGAGCTCTCGCCCAACATGCAGAACGACGACCCGATGGCGTACCCGGCCGGTCCCGATAACCACCAGTCGGAGGACCAGCCGCCGCAGGGTCTGGGCCACCAGCGACGGAGCAGCACGGACGAGCTGTCGTTCTCGCTGGCCGCGTTCCGCCACGACGAGCCCGCTCGCAAACGCTCGCGCGGCCAGTCGGGCAACTCACAGGGCTCGTCGGACAACTCGATGGGCGACGCGTCGAGCAGCATGACCGGGCTCGACGCGCTCTTGAACGATGCGGACGTGGATGCGTGCGTACTTAAGAAAGTGCACTTCACGACCCAGCCGCCCATGGAGATCCCGCCCGCGAGTCCGCTGCCACCGTCCCCGGTCGCAGGCGCGAGCGCGTGGGATATGGCCGTCGAGACCAGCAACAGCAGTGGAGTACAGGGCTCATCCGACCCCGTGACGCCGAGCCTTCGCTTGGACCTCGGGGGCCTGGCGACGCTCACGATCCCCACGCCGCAGGACGCGCGCAGCTGAGGCGGCGGTGGTGGTGATATTTGAAGAGGTGGTGGTGTGGTGCTGAAGAAGAAGAGTGGTGGAGAAGTGTGTGTTTGTGTGCAAAATGGAGGAGGCCTCGCGATCAAGCGAGTGTACGAGTAGATCAGAAATGGGCAGACGAGCGAGTCAGTAATTTAAAGGAATAGGAGCGCGAAGAGAATAGCGAGCGAGCGCTTCACGAAAGCGCGGATTGTGAATGAAAGGGAGAATTGTGAACCATGCGGAGAAGGAAAGAAGTGTTTGTGATTCCGGGAGAAGCTGCTGAGATCGCTGAGCAATGAGGACCGGAAGCCAATCCACTGATCAGTGTGCTGCAGCAACGAACAAGCACCCCGTGCTTCTTGACGAGTCAGAGCGCGCGTGTCGTGGCGTTGAAGCAATGGGCGCTGAGGAATGGGAAGGCTGGTACAGTACAGTTGGCGGATCTCGACACGACACTCGAGTTGACCCAGATATAAAAGAGCTCGACAACGAGCCAACGAAGAGCCCCCTTCCCACTGGTGAAAGGCGACAATCGGACGGCAATGCTGTGGCACCCCCACCACAGTTCCTAGCACTGCGAGCGTTCATCAAGCTTTGCCAATCGACTGGATCTGGATGGCCATCAGCGAGCCTTTGCCTCCCAACGGCAACTGCCCGTGTCAATCAAAGTTTCTCAATGCAGTTTGTATTTTTGTAGCTTATCAAAAGGATCATCACACCCACTTGAAAGAAATAGAAAACCAAATTCTAACAACTCTCGTCTCCATCCTCCTTGGCCTCTCCATCTCGTCGCGTCTCTCTCTACGGCAGACCGCCGGCGGGAGACTCGTAGACCTGGTAGTTCGAGTGCGACTTGCCGCGCGAGCGGCTCAGGTTGCGGCTGCGCGCGCTGCCCGGGGTTCTCGCACTGCGACGCGTCTGGCGAGTGCGACGGATGCGCGCGCGCTCGGCCTCCATCTCGGCCTTGGTGCACAGCATGCCGTTCTTCTGCGTGCCGACGCCAAAGAGCAGCAGCAGCACGACGACGCAGCAACCGGAGAGCGCGTACAGGTAAATGTACTGCTTGTTGGCGAGGCTCGTGCTCACGCGAACGAAGAGCGAGAAGACCGGGATGAGGAAGAAGAGCATGAAGAAGAAGTTCGTGTAGAACGCGCGCTGGCTCGTGCGGAAGAAGCCGACGCTCGAGACCCAGAGCACGGACGTGATGCCAAGGCCCGCGAAGAAGTAGAGCAGCAGGCCCACGATGCGCAGCATGAGGTACTCGGCGTCGTCCTTCCACGTGCCCGTGCTCGAGTTCACGCCCAGGATCGCCACGAGCGCCGCGATCGGGATGAGCGTGCAGAACAGGATGCGTCGGTGGTCCACGCGGTCCATGAAGAAGAACGAGAAGAGCGCACCCACGAACTGCAGCGACACGCAGTTCACAAACATGTACTGCGCGTTCTCGATCGTACTGAACTTGCCCGACATGTACATGTTGAGCGCGCCAAGGAACAGACCCGACACGAGCATCAGGAAGAAGCTCAGCAGGAACTTGAACACCGTGCCCGCGCCATCAGCAGCCGCGCCTTCACGGGAATCGCCAGCCGCCTCCTCCTCACGAATCATCTTGAGCTCCTCGGACACGCCTTCCTTGCGACGCAGCACAGCCAGGCAGCGCTCACACGCCTCGAGACCCTCGCGCAGGTACACCCAGTACGGACTCTCCGGGAAGATGTACACCGCCGGGGTGACGATCGACAGGATCACGGTCGCCACGAACACCTGCCAGACCCAGCCGACCGAGTTCGTCGAGCTCGAGAACCACGCGCACGCGAGCACCCCCAGGATGAAGCCCAGGCCCAGCAGCAGCAGCGCCTTGCCGCGCATGTCGCGCGTCGCGATCTCGTAAATGTACATCGCGAGCGTTGGCAGCAGCAGCCCCACGGCACAGCCCAGAAGACCCACGCCAGGGAACAGAAAGTTCTGCCCAGAGGTCTGCACCGCGCTCACCGACACCATGCCGAGCATGGCCAGCACGCCGCCGCAGATGATCGACAGGCGACGGCCGATGAAGAAGTTGGTGATACCCGCGATGAGTGTGCCGCCCACGCAGGCAAAGTAGAAGATGTACGTGGTCGTGCCGTCGCCGGCCTTGCCGTCCAGCAGGTCGTAGGTCGTGACATAGCTGATGAAGCCTGGCGTGGACTCGAGCGTCGTGAACAGGTGGAAGAGCCAGCCACAGCCCATGCCGCCCAGGATGCCCATAAAGGCCGCGAGCGAGAACGCGTACTGCGACGAGGCCGAAACGACCTCCGAGAAGCCCTTGTTGTACATCATGCGCGTCTGGATGATGTTGAGGAACGGGATGCCCGACATGAGCAGCAGCGGGATGATCATCGCCACGCAGAAGACAAAGTCGAAGAGGAACGCGAGCTGCTGGAACGCGCCCACGGACGCAATCGAAGAGCTGTGGAAGCTCCACATGCGCAGCATCTCGTTCACGCCGTAGAGGCCGCCCATGTACCCGAAGAAGAGTGCGAGCGACGACTGCAGCGTCGCGTCCATCACCACGCGCGCGACGACAAAGTACGCGACCAGGCACGCGATGATGCACGACAGGTACAGCCCGGCGCGCACGGGGGACGACACGCCCGTCATGGTCTTCCCAGTCACGCCGATGATGCCGAGGATGAACACGGTCGCAACCACGGCGCCCAGCACGAGCGCCACGGCCGTCATGTTCCACTTGAGCGTGATCACGTACCACATGAGCAAAAAGTGGCGACTCTCACGCAGAATGACCGTGAAGCGCGCGATCGGACGCGTGTTGTGGTACAGACTCAGCTCGCCCTTCCACCACTTGATCCAGCCGCCGCACATGGGCTGGTCCTCGTCCATGAACGACTCGTCCGCGTACATCCAGACGGTCCAGGCCTTGATGTCGGCCTTCGTCTTCTCCCAGTCGAGCCCGTCCGTGTTGAAAATGTACGGCGACATGAGCCAGAGCACCGAGATGACCCAGATCGCGAACGTCTGCACGCCAAAGCCCTGCGAGGTCTCGCAGAAGTCCTTCGACAAGTTCTCGGTCACGGGGCCGTCGCGCTTACAAATGTTGAACGAGCCGAACGTCAGGTACACGAGACAGAGTCCCACGAGCTCGAACGCCTTGCGGTAGTGGCTGTTCGCGTACGCCTTGTAGAGCAGCACGAAGGTCTCGCGCGTGATCTTGAACCCACGCCCAGTGGCCTTGTACTGCGCCTCGCCGTGCAGCAGGTTGTTGTCAAAGTAGTGCATTGTCGTGCCGACCTGGAAGATGAAGAACGCCGGGCCGCCCGTGATGACCATCTCAATGAGTTGCACGAGGCCGCGGCGGAGACCCATCTCGCCAAAGTATACGGCGATGAGCGGCAGCGAGAGGAAAAGACCCGCCTGGATGTAGTACTGCGTGTTGATGACTGAGTCCGAGTCGTGGTACGCGCGGTTGACAAAGTTCAGGTCCTTGTTCAGGTTGATGATGTCCTGCGACTCCATCTTGTAGATCACCTGCTGCTGCACGCCCGCGAGCGCCATGTACACCTTGCTGTACATGTACACGAACGTCGTGACGATCGTCATCCACGTCGCGAAGTAGAAGCCCGTGTGCGAGTAGTACATCGAGTTGAGGCGGAAGAAGTCAAGGAACTGGCCCATGCGGTGTGCCTCACGCGCCAGCGAAGTCTCACCGGCGCCGTTCGCGAGCTTGCCTTCAAACATCGAGATCTGCGAGAGCGCCACATCACGGCCCTTGCCGCACTGCATGAACTCCACGTGCGTGACGACGCCGCCACGCAGCGTCGAGTTGAAACCGGCGAACACATCCTCCGACAGGTTGATGCCCTTGCTCGCCTTCGAGACACCCCCGCGCGTGAGCGCGATGACCTTGTCGAACACATCCGGATGGCCGTAGTGCATGCGCACGTACAGCGGGTCGGCCAGCACGCGCTGCGAGAGCGTCACGAACACGAGCTCCTGCCACGTCTTGAACTTCGCCAGCGACGACGCGTTACCAGTGAAAATGTGCTCACGCATACCAATAATCGACACCGGTTTCTTCGACGGGTGGAGGTCCGCGGTGCGCAGCATCTGCGGCATCTTGAGACACTCTTCAAAGTAGTGCTGCTGGTTCATGTCGATCGTCTGCACGAACTCGCCGCGCGTGAACTGCATCGCGTTGTTCTGGTTCTCGGGCTTGCCTTCGCCAACGATCGGGTCACCGGGAAGCTGGTAGCGGTACACTTCACAGATGTCGCCGTTCTCGCTCTTGATGAGCACCGAGTCGAAGCTCTTCTCCTGGTTCGGGTGCACGATCGTGTCCACGTACGCCACACGCAGGTTCGGGTACTCCTGCAGCAGGTAGTCAATGTCGTCGGCCTGCTGCTTGTTCTCAGCGCGGTGCTTGCCGTACACCTGACAGGCACAGATGTACGAGAACTTGAGACGCACCATGTCCTGAAGCTGGGTCTGCTTCTGCTCGGCGCTCTTGCCTGGGCTCGAACCGATCTCCAGCCAGTGGAGGATCTTGATCGCGTCCTCATACATCATCATGCCCTGCACCGTGCGCGCAAGCGTCTGGCCGCGGTACGACGCCCAGAGACGGATGTCGAGCGGGAACTGCTTCTGAGCCTCTTCAGGGGAGCTCACGTCCATGCGTTCGAGGAAGTTGAGCCACTCTTCTTCGTGGATCTTCGTCAGGTACTTGAGGATCGTCAGGTTCTTGCCGTCCTCCTCGACCTTCTCGAAGATCGGATGGTTCACCAGCGGGTTGTTCAGGTCCTCGAGCGAAAAGAGCACGGTCTCGGCGTAGAATGGGGTCACGACCGAGAACGACCGCATCTCCTTGATCGACTGCAGCTGCGGGATGTCCATCACGAGCGACTTCATGAAGAAGCCCAGGCGGCGTTGCGCCTCCGTGCAGCGCGGCATGGCCTCCGCACGTTCCAGGGACAGCAGCAGGCACGCGCGCGTGGCCGCGCCCATCGAGCTGTCGTTGCAGAACAAGTTTACAAGCCCACGCGATGCAAAGAGGTAGCCATTCGAGCTCGAGCAGAACTTCGAGTTGCCAAACTTGCGCTGCAGAGCCGGATCGATGCAGAACGCCTGCAGCGTGTTCAAGAACACCTCCATCTTGTTCACAAAGTTGCGCACGACGCCCATGGTGTGGACGTGCGCGCCTGGCAGGTGCTGCGACTGCACCTCCGGGTCCGGGAGCTCCAGGATCTCCTCCAGCAGGTCCACGACGGCCGCACGAAGACGCACCAGTTCACGGACGTTGAACGACTTCATGAAGCCGCCGGCCGACGCGATGTCCTCGATCATGCGGAAGCCCTCGAGGACGTCAGCGTCATCGTTGCCGAAGAGCGACGTGAGCACGTAGAAGCTCGCGGTGTAGAAGCTGCGGAGCGCCGAGAGGCAGTCGCTCTCGACCAAAGCCACGCGCAGCTGGGACTCGCCCTTGCCCTCCTTGGCCGTCTTAATCGTCAGGTTCATGGCCTCGCCCAGCTTGCCCGCGGACAGGAACACCGGTTCGAAGACCTCGCCGTTGCTGCGGATGTCGTACTGAAGGATCGCAGCCTCCTTGTCGTCCAGCAGGTCGCCCTCGCGGAACGAGTTTACGATCTCGTTCCAGACCACGACGAAGCGCAGCATCATCTGCGACTCGTAGGCCGCGGCCAGCGCACTGGGACGGGACGAGTCGTTGCCGTTCGCGGAGGCGTCACTGGCACGAGCCAAAGTCGTCACGACCTTCTGGTCGAAGAGCTGCGGCGCCACGCGGAAAGCCTTGGACATCTCCTTGACGCCGCGGATCTCGCCGGTTTTCATGAGCACGCCCTTGAACGCGCCCAGCAGCGCCTGGAAGATCGTGAAGTAGATCTGCGTGTCGTACTGGAAGATGAACGCCACGGGCAGCCACAGCGAGAGGATCACGCCCATGTTGTGGAACGACACGAGCGAGCTCTGGTAGTCGAGCTTCATCGTGTAGATCGCGAGCGACGGCAGCATGAGCGGGCGCACGAGGATGAAGTACGATACCAACGCCTTGAGCAGCCAGAGGAACAGCCAGAACGTGATGTACTTGATCTTGTAGGACATGGGCGGCGCCAGGTTGCGCCCCACGTAGCAGCTCTCGCCCTCGCGGACAAACTTGGACGCAAACGTGCCCGAGATGAGCTGCGGCGAGAACGCCTGCACCAGCAACACGAGCAAACCCGGGACGAAGAAGCCGCCGCAGATCGGCCAGAACTGGTCCAGCAGTGCCGTGTCGCGCACCTCGTTGAGCGGCACGAAGATCATGAAGCCGAAGAGCACCGCGAAGCCGCCGTTCCAGAGCATGCGCACGACCAAGGCCGAGCCGTAGGTGAGCGAGCGCGAGGACGAAGACGATTTCTCTTTCGCGATGAGCAGGTGCCAGCCGTGACAGGCCTCCAGCACGCACTTGAGCACGGCCAACACCGCGTGCGAGAACGGGATGGCGACCACCGCGAGCTTGAGGTCCCGGGTCGTGTAGGGGTTGACAACCTCGCCGATCTTGCCAAACTGGACAAAGCCCCCCTTACCGCCGTCGGGCGAGATCGTGACTGCGAACGAGAGCACGACGAGCAGGACCATGAACATGAGGTTGAACTGGAAGATGCGGTAGTAGTTGAGCACGAGCGTGAAGATCGACCGGTGCTCGTAGAACGTCTTGCCGTGGTTGTGCGAGAGCTCGTGGCCCACGTGCGTGATGTCGATGCTCAGGCAGTGCTGTTTCCAAAAGTACTCGTTGATGTCGTCGTAATTACGAATCTGCACATGCTCGAGCGGCTTCTTGAGGGCGTTACGGCGCTGCATGTTGCTGCACTCGCTCCAGATCGGGCGCACGACGGCGTCGAGGTACCAACCTTCGGGCTTGCGGTCCTGGGCCTGCGGGTCCGCGTTCACGAGCGTCATCATCTGGTGGTAGAGGTAGCAGAGGCACTCGGGCATGTGGCGCAGGTTCGCAGCCTCGCCCCAGACGAGGAAGTAGAGCATCAGGTCCATGTGCTTCGGGGCCGTGATCTGACTCGTGCCAGCGGGTTCACGGAAGCTCACGGGCTGCGTACTTAGGAACTTGCACCAGTCGTTGTAGTTGCCAAACAACTTGTGGTGCAGCTCGTCGATGTGCGCCGTGGGGGCGTCGGACGGACGCGCGCGGGCCTTGCCGTTGGCTAGCAACAGCAGCACGTGCTCGCGCTGGTTGGCCACGGACCCTTCCTGGAAGCCGAACTTGGCGCGCAGCAGCTCGGCGCACGCGTCGATGGACGCCTCCTCGTCGTCCGCGCCGCCGTGGTGGTGCTTGTTGCCCATCCCGAGGGACTTGCTGGAGAGCGGCGGCTGGGCCACGTCCAGCGATGTGAGCCGCGTGCTGAAGCGCTCCGTGCGCTCCGACTTGTTGCGGCGCCGGTCCGCGTCCAGCTCAAAGTAGTTGGAGCTCGCGCGCCTGCGCGAGTCGCTGAAGCCGCCGGCGCCGGGGCCGTACGACTCGTTCTGCGCGCGGGTCGCCATGATTGCTTGGACTTGTTCGACTTGCGTGCTTGGACTCTTGCAAGTCTACGAAAAAAACAGGAAAGAACCACACTAGCACTATCGCGAGCTGCTGGTTGCGCAGCGAATCGGAAGAGACACGCGCGAGCGAGGCAGCCGCTTGCTTTGCTTGAGGCCGACTCGACGGACGGAGTCTGCGACTGCTGCTTGGAATGGAGTAGCGATCGATGGGTCGACCGATCGGTCCCGACGGAGAAGGCGCTTGCTTGGCTGTCTTGTCCGGGTGGGGGATCCGTTCCCTTTCTCACTGTTGTGCTTGCGTCGTTGGTGTCGTTGTTTCGGGCAACGGGGTCGAGCGCAAGAGATGGAAACTGGACGCGTTGTTGGCTTGCGAACTCGCTTGTTTGTTTGTTTCTTTGGCTTTGCCTGCAGGACAACTGGTTGCTGCATGGGGGGCGTCCACGTGGGAGAGTGGGAGAGAGGGATGGAGAAAAAATAGTCAGCCTCTATTTCTCAACCTTCCGTGCTTGCTGCGGGTATCGACCAGCTTGTTTTACGTACCCGCCAAATCTGTTGGAGCCACACACACAAATCAAGCGAGGAGAAGCTCGTAAGCAGCCTCCATAAATAGCCTACAGCTTAAAGCAGATATAAATCAGGCGATCACTACTTGCAGCAAATACTGCATCCGCCATCCGAGCCAGTCCCACTGGTCGTGTGGCTCTTTTCCTTCCCCCCCAAAATCCGATCCATTCTCGGCAGCTATCAAAAAGCATCCGAAAATCCGAAAACGAAAGACGGGAGCACAGCTTCACAAATCCGCTGCCTGCGCAAGTGCTCGTTGCTGTCTGTCTGCAAGAACTCAATGCCCACCACCACCACACTCGCCTCGGTCTGTCAACCCCCCCTCCGCAAAGAGCTCCAGCAGCGTGCAGTCGTTCGTGGCCGTCTCTCTGTGCAAAGACCAGCAGGCGGGTGCGGCCGGCCAGTCTGCCACCAAACGTCAGCTTGTTTTTTTGCCCCTCATTCGGCAACCAAATAACCAAAAAGCCGCGGAAAAGGCGGAAGAGAAACCAAGTCCCAAGCAGAAACACATGCTTTGGATTGAAAGCTTGTCAAACGTATGGAAGTATCCAGCGACAGAGCAACAGATCTTGCTGTCGTTCACAAGTGGATCCAAAATTTTGCATTTTGCATTTTTGGAGCTCGATGCATTTGTCTCACTCGCAAGTTCATTTGCGCGCGCGAAAACGTGTGCTTTTTTAGCCTTTGTTGAGCCGAAACGTGTGCATCGCGTTTTGCCTCAAGGACGCATTGATTGTGCATGCCTTTTGATCCAGGCACTCCGCCTGGAAATGCACACTCACTCGCACTGAAGAAGAAACACCAGTGACCAAGCTCAGCAGATCGGACAAATGTGCATAGAGAGCATAACGAGCACACATGACGAGACTGATCGAGATCACGAAGACGCATCATAAGGGCAGCTAGAGCTAAAAGGTGCATGGCAGACAAAGAGGGAACTTTGCAGATTATGATCTCGGAGTGCACTTCGAGCACTTTGGGAAGCCAGCGACGTCTTCCTTGGACAGATATGCGCACTCCATAAGCGCCTTGCCAAATGCCTCTATGAGAGAGCTGACATGACGCATGTCGTCAGTAATAGTAACCTTACCAGGGATGGTCATGGCATTCCCGGACCAATTGACTGACCCCTCCATGGTAAGACTGCCGTCAATGAGAGTGTACTTATCATGGGTCGGACACGACGGAAACTCATGCGGAAAGACATCTAGCCCTGCATCTACCAGCTTTCTCAACTGCTTGCCATGAGCGTACATTTGCGCTGTATTTACAATACCTCGTACCGACACTCCTCTTTTACAAGGATCGAAAGCTTCACAGACTGGTCTGCAAAACGTATAGGAGTGCATCACTGTATCGAAGGAGCGTGTTGAGGAGCGCACCACGGCACACATTCGGTTCAAGTGCGCCCCGGAATTGTGGGTT
>JAASFQ010000558.1:0-19296 GCA_023333845.1 Globisporangium polare | reverse complement strand
GTGCCGCTGACTGAGAACGAGTACATCTGGGGCCACGCGTGCTTCAACCAGCTCGACCTGCCGTACTACGAGAGCCGCGAGCAGCTCAGGATGATGCTGTACGCGACGCTGGACACCGACATCCAGGGCTTCACGACAGACAGGAGCACTTGGTTTTGTTGTTCATAGCTCGGAGTGCTGATCAAGTTTCAAGCGACCACGTATTTCTCCGTGTGCTGCTGCAAGGTTCGTATTGACTCGTAAGTTGTCATTCTGGAGGTGGGCTGGCTCTGCTCACGTGAAGCCATCCCACTTCTCCAACGCATCTGGCGCAGTCTGCGGTGGACCTCCTCGCCGGACGAAGGAGAGACCGCTTGTCAGCGCAAGCATTTCGCGAATCACCAAGACACAAGGAAGAGCGTGGGCGAAGACGACGACGAAGAAGACGCAGCGCCATGGACCCGAACGAGTCCATGTCGTGGGAGTCGATCATGGAGCTCGTAGGCGCGTGGTTTGCGTTTGTCATGTTCTTCGTCGTGTGCTGCGCCAAGTGCTCGAAAGACGACAAGGAGAGCAAGAAGAAAGAGGAGACGAAGAGCACAGACGATGAGCTGTTGGCGGAGGACGCAGCACGCTACTCGACGCTCTCGCAGCACCTGCTGCTGCGATCAACATGAACGGCAAGCTCTACTGGTTCCGAGAATCGGTCGTGAAGAGCAGTGGTCGAGGTAGCAGTGTCCCTGCAGACCCAGAGTTCACCAAGGGCTACGTTCCATCCTTCACTGCAGGTGCGGCGAGCAAGGCCAAAGAACATGACGAGAGCCAGGAGCAGAGCAATATCGATAGACAATCGCTATCACTCACGGAAGCATCGCTCGTGGACGCACTTAATAGCAAAGCTGCGAACGCTCAACTGGAACTGGTAGACGCTGCCAAGGCGAACCCAGAGCGTCTTCCCGTGGGCAACGACGACAGTAGTGTCAAAGATGTCGATGGACACTCTAACGCCGAGTCTGATCCTGAAACCAGCAGCCACGCCCACGAGCGCT
The DNA here is from genome assembly GCA_023333845.1 of Globisporangium polare. Taxonomy (NCBI): domain Eukaryota; phylum Oomycota; class Peronosporomycetes; order Pythiales; family Pythiaceae; genus Globisporangium; species Globisporangium polare. Next base: position 18,268 of record JAASFQ010000558.1, on the reverse strand, counting down.
ACGATGAATGGCTCGACCTCGTCGACGGCGCGCTCGCAGCCCCGACAAGTGGCGTTTTTCATCCAGTGGGCTCGGGTCACAATCAACATTTGTATCTGAACCCAGACTCGCTACAGGACATCGGCGACCACCATCTGCTGCACTACTTCGCCACCGGACGTTTCATCGCACGAGCCATGCTGGAAGGATACACGCTGAGCTTTCACCTGGCGCTGCCGCTTCTCAAGATGATGCTCGGATTACCACTCTTGCTGGGCGACGTCGAGTACGTGGACCCTGAAGGCTACAAGCACATCGCTGACGTGCTTTCGGTGAATGAAGATGGCGATGACGACGACAACGCACTGCCGCTGTCACGCACGACAACAAGCTCGAGTACGTGGACCGCGTGTTCCGGTACACGCTTTTTGAGAATGTCTCCAGCCAGCTGCACGCGTTCCTCTCGGGCTTCTACGAGGTGGTGCTTAGAGATCTGCTCATGCTCTTTGACTCCGAAGAGCTCGACTACGTACTCTGCGAGTCGCACGAGCTCAACATCGTCGACTCAAAAGAGTCGCGACGATCGAAGAAGAACAAGACGAAATCGAGGCGCAGAAAACGAAGAAAAAGCTCGAGGTCGAGTGATGAGATTGGCGAGATGTTCGCTGAGGCTGGAGTGGCCGCACTCGAAATCGCCTTGGAGTTCGCCTAGTCTGCGTTGGTGCTCACAGATTATTCTGTCGACTCCAGGACGTACTGCTGATTGTTACGGCGCACTGCACTACAAAAGGCATGCAGTCGGCCGACTCGCTCTGGGTCAGCTTCGCGATCGTCGCACTTGATGTCCGCTGAATTGTGTCGCGCTCGCGAGTCTCTTCATGCAGTTCAGCATCCTCCGAACAAGTGCCGATACGGGTTCAAGCTGGACGAATTGCGAGCAGCGACAGCTCGAAACGAAGCGCTGGGCCGATCATCACACTGGCGCCTACAAAGCATTCGAACATGAACGCAGTCGTACCACTCACAGTAGTCAGTCGTCATCATCTTCAAGGCTCGCTGACGCACTGGCACTCGTTCATAGCACGCAATGCTCGCACAAGAATACGTCGGCGAGCCTCATTCTGGAGACTGCATGCCTGCTGCACCAGAGCGAGGTCGTCGTTGTCGTCGAGTACATTGAGATCACGATGCCGGTCTTCTTCGCCTTGTACCTCGTCATCCTCGTCCACCTGCCGACCGCCAAGTACTACGAGGATATGCAGAGCGTCGATGCAGACAAGTTGCACCGCGTCGTGGGCAGCATCCTGCTGTACGCGGGCCTCGAGCTGCTCACGCTCGTGTTTCTAAACGAGGCGCTCAGGCGCACCTTCGGCCTCTTGGCGTGCGACCAGCTCGCGTTCACTCTCGAAAACGAGTGGCACATCCACGAGTCCAACTTCAACTCGTGGATCATCGTGGTCTTCTCATTCCTGCTGCTCCATCACGGTCGGTGCGCTTACTTCCTTGCCGTGTGCCTGTTTGAACTGAGTACAGACGTGAGTGGACAGGAATGAACGGCGTGGACCGACACAAGCACAACGCCTTCGCTCAGTCTCGAATTGTTGACTGTATTGCTTGTTTGTTAAGAAGCGTGCCCTGTCCCTGTCAAGAACGAATAGATCAGCGTGTGTAAGCGATTTGTACCTGCCCGAGGCGACTCGTAATTCTTCCGTGTTACAGCAGTGGCGTTCACTCTTCATTCAACCCTCGCAGTCGATTGCTGCTCTGTTGGCTTCCGTCTGCACACATTTGGTTTCCCCTCCCATTTCCTCCCATGCGGAGAGCCCTGACACCGTCATTCGTCTAACTCGTTTGCTGGACGTAGCTCTCGAAGACTGGTCGTGCAGCCTTGATGTTCAAGTGGATCGTCGCCGGCTCTGATAGAGAATAATCGGCCAAACATAACCACAAATGTGAGCTCATCGACATCACAGCCAGTCCAACTCATAAACGATGCAATAGGCGTGCCACGTACGGATGTTCTGGTCCGACATGATCACCATGATGTACGTGTTCGTGGTGAAGAAGTCGATGAAGGCCGTGAAGTTCGAGTTGCGCACTTCCATGCCCTGGAACTGCGCCTGGGTCTTGCTGCAGCTCAGCTTGAACTGCTTGATGATGTTGCTGATCTTCTCGAAGCGGTGGATGTCGCGGTGGTTCGCATGCGTCGCGTGCGAGATCACGAGGAACGTCGCGCGCTCGAAGAGCACGACCTCGTCGGCGTGGCAGATCGAGCAGAAGTCGTTCAGATGCTTCTCCAGATCCTGCATGTTCGGGATCAGCGAGTACACGATCGACGACCACGCGCGGTAGAGCGTCTCGTCCCAGATCGACGTGCCAAAGCAGACCGTCGGCAGCGAACCCGTGCGCGCCAGCACCATCTCCTTCTTTTGCTCAAAAACCTGGAGCAACAGACACAGGATCACGTTGTTAGTACACGACAGGCAGCATGCCCCGAGCTTACTTTAGATCACTCACGCGTTCGCGCTGCTCTTCAGGGACGAGATCCATCTTGTGGATCAGCACGAAGACCTTGGCGTTGCTCGAGTTCTGGTCGATCGCTTCGAGGCAGCCATCAAAGTGCGCCATGTCTTTCTGAAAATGCAAACCAGCGCCATGATAGTTGTTAGCGGGTCAGCATGCGAGGGATACGACAATACCATGGACAGTTGCTTATCGTACGTCGATCTCGCGGCTTTCGATGTCAAAGACGTAGATGAGCAGCTCGACGCTGCGGAAGATGTGGTCGCGCTGGCTTTCAAAGTAGTTCTCGTAGAACGCGTCTTGGCTGTAGGCACGCACACATCGACAGACGATAAGTATCCGCAGTCGGTGAAGTATAACCCATCGAAGCGAAGCGCTCCTACCCGCCGCAGTCCCAGAGGTTGAGCACGAGGTTCCCGAGAAATCGCACGTGCGAATGCTCCACGTCCACTGTGTTTTGCGCATTACATTACCGCACATAGCATACACCGCAAAGACAGCACCAGTGAGTATGAAACAAGTAGAAGATAGATAAAAAGAAAGAAGAAGCGCAATGCAGACGCTGCATGAAGATGGCGTGACGTACGGGTTGGTCCAAGACGCATGGTGTCACGAGCTACACAACACAAGCGACAGGCGACACGAACACGAGCGTAACGACGTTAGCGCCCAGCACTCAAGGAAGCAATAGCAGCACCAGCTTCCATAGCAAGCATAGCGCTTTTACACCAGCAGCTCGTTAGCTTGCGCGCTCGTCGTACCAAGGTAGTTGGCGAAGATGATGGATCGCATGGAGGTCTTGCCCGAGCCGGACTTGCCCATCAGGAGAACCTGCGGAGGCGCACAGAGCACACGCACGCAGACGCGAGTGTTAAGCACACACATGCACAGAGAGAGAGAGACGCAGCCTTCCGCACAGACAGCGAGCGACGCACCTTCTTCTTCATGGCCCTTCCTTCTTCCTTGGCGCTTTTTGCTTTTTGTGATGGATGCACTCCCAAAAGAACAGATGCGCAATTCATTTTGGAAGGCATGCAATTCCTTTGCTGTGTTGTGCGATTCATGTCGTCTTGGACTGTCGCTTTTGTCGAAACCTATTGTGCAAAAAGCGATTGCCGACAAAAGCATAAACAAGTGCTTACAATCGAGTGGTGTGGGCCACCCACACCAACAAAATCATACACCTGTGTTTTGGAACGTTTGTGACAAAGTCGGGTGTGCTTATAAAGTTGGACCGTTTCTAGTCGATTCGTGATCATCCAACTTCCCTTTTCCGCACCTTCTTTATCCATTTTAGGTAACAGTTCATATCTAGGAATACGAGGAGCAAGAGCAACAAGCACGTCACGAACAAGAGCTCGCCCAGAATGCGGGAGCGTTGAGATGCGAGGCGTCGAGCTTCAACTCAACGACTACGACGTGCACTGCCGGCGTCAACTGACAGAGCAGCACGAGCTCGTTCGACAGCAGCGACAGTGCCCTCGCTGCGTTTGTGCTCGGCGGGCTTGAGGTTGGTGACGAGGCAGATCTTCACGAGCCCCTTCCGTTTGGTGGCGGCGCCGTTGAGCTCGAGCACCAAGAGAGTGAGCTTGAGCGGCGGGTGAACCTACACGAATCGTACAAGCCGAGGATGGAGAAGGCGGCAGAGTCGAGGGCGATCAGCACGGAGGAACCTGCGTGACGAGGCGAGTCTTTCCAGCTCGGCCAACTCGCCCGGAGTTCAAGGAGACTGGCCAGCGCACGCGGATACTTTGTCCTGGGCGCGGGATGCCTCCAGCCAGACCGAAACTCGGAGACGGTCGCGACGCAGAGCAAGATGCGCGGCTTGGTCATTTTGGCGTGTGGAGCGATGACTTTGTCGGACGAAATCCATTTTTGTAGTCCTCGATGTATGCTCTCGAGCCAGATTGTGCAGAAAAGAGTTTTGCGAATGAAGTGCCCGCACTTTTGAAACGGCTTTCAAGAAGAGCAGAGAGTGCGGTGTGTATGGACCTCAGCTCGAGCTGAACGTGACGAGCGAGCTGTCTGCTACAAAGACTCCATGCGGGCGACTGGTGCTGGTGGAGTGCTGTCCGCCCATACAGGTGAGCGGAAATCGCCAGGCAGTGCGGCCTCAGCCCGCCACCTCTCGTCGCGTCCCACCTCCGCATCAGCAGCGACGCATTCGATAACGAAACGCGTGTGGAATGCACCACCAGCGGATCTCTTCCCAGACGTCCCAGGCCCCACGTCCAAGGGTGCGAGCAGCAGGAAGAGAGCAGCGGTCACCCCTTTGTCTACTTCAGCTACGAGTGACAGCAGTGCCAAGGCGGTCGAGCGACGAGTGACCGCGCTAACCTCACGAGCCCACAGTGCTATAGTAGACCCCAACACGCTCACAAGCGCACAGCGAATGAGTTTGGTCTCACCGAACCGGAATCGACGACTCGCAGGCACCGGAGGAGGAACCAGCTCACTTGACTCTGGTAGCGAGACAACTCCGAGGGACAGCAGTACCAGCGCCTCGATGCATAGAAATCACCACAGCGTCGTCGGGAATACAGCCCCGAGCGAACCGAAGCGAGTCTCGTTCCTGACTGAGATACCAGATGCAGCTACTAGACACAGCTCCACTGTCAGCGTCCCAAGGCAGTCGCTCGCTCAGATCTCGACGCCGAGGTCTTCCAGACGATCCACAGCCGGTGTGACATCATTATCATCCCAACCTCAGCCCAGCTCACCACCATCCCAAGCTCACGCAAACGACCGCAAGAAGCACGCCACGGCAGCCATCGCGAGCGACCTCGAGTCACGCGAGAGCAAGCGCGAGGCGCTCAAGAGCGCGTTCGTGCTTAAGAGTATGAAGCGCCAGGACGTGGAGACCGACGACGTGCGGCCGCTCATCGAGATCGCGTACTGGTCGCCATTCCTCGAAGTGCGGCGCGATGCCGCCGCCGCGCTGGCCTCGCTCAGCAGGAACTGTAAGTTGTCGTGTGCTGCTACTTACCCTGAGGACCTGGGAGTCTGATACTAGCTAACCTGGTCTCTGTTGCTCGTAGCTGCCAACCTGGAGCTGCTCTCGGAAGTTGGGACGCTCGGCGCGCTCATCTCCATGCTGAGTTCGTACCAGGACCGAGTGGACCCGAGCATCGCGCGCGACTGCGCTCAGGCGCTGGCCATGATGGCGAAACTCCCGTCGGTCAAGATGAAGATCCTGCAGGCGCCCGACGGCATCGACTGCGTCTTCTCGCTGCTGCACTCTTCGGACCTCAAGCTACGGCGCACGGCCTTCGAGATCGTGCACAACCTCGTGACGACCGACGAGCTGCGCGAAGTGGTCGCCAAGCGCGAAGGCTTCGCGTTCATGCTCGAGTCTTGCACGTCCAAGGACTCGCGGCTGCGGTGCCTCGCGGCGTCCATCCTCAACCAACTGGCCGCCTGTCGTGACAACCGGTTCTTGTTCTACCACTCGAGCACGCACTTTGAGACTTTGGCGGACATCCTACACGACCCGTACATGGAGAAGGACTTTCTCTTCCGTCGTGAGCTGCTGAGTTTCATCCACCTGCTGGTCGCCGAAGAGGAGAACGGGAGGCGCTTCGTTGAGCTGAGCCTGATCCCGACGCTGCTGCTGCTGCTCGACTCGCCCAAGACCAACCTCCAGATCTGTCTGCTCGTGGTCTCAATCCTCGAATCGCTGGCGGTCAACAAGAAGAACCACGCGGCGCTCGTCGCGGCGAATGCACTTCCTCGGATCGTACAGCTCTGCTTCTGTCCTAACCGGGGATTACCGCTTGAAAGTGGTGGGAAACCTGCGTTTCATCACGGGATCGTTGGACGCCGCCCGACCTCGGCTGGCGCCTCTACGAGTGGCTCGAGCCGTCGTGACGCCATCGCCCAGCAAGGCAAAGGACCGCATACGACTGGGATCAACCTGAACACGGTGGACGCAAAGCCAGAGGCATCAGCGACTAGCACATCAAAGGCAGTCGTCGTGCCAGTCCCCAGCGAGCTCAACACGATCCTGCGGCCGGCCTTCGCGATCTTCTGCGAGATGGCCAAGAATCCGAGCAACCGCGAGCACGTGATCCGCTCCAAGCTCGTCGACTACATCGCGAGCCGCAACCTGTACGCGTCACCGGACAAGCGCATGCGGCGCTCGGTCATCACGCTGCTCACGTTCCTCATCTGCAAGGAGCGTGAGCGCGAACGCGACCGACAGCGGCAGCACTCGAGCTTCAGCAGCAGCACAAACGTGACGAGCCCGCTGCTGATCCACTCGGACACGGTCAAGCTCGAGCTCGCCGAGCTACCGCAGCCTGCGGCCAAGAAGGAGCCCCAGTCGCTCGAGTCCGAGTACAAGCACTACATCGAGCTGCTCGCCAGGGGCGTCGTCAAGTGCCTCTTTGGCATCCTCAACGGCAGCGACTTCAGCATGAAGGTGGACGCGATCGGGGCGATCGCGCAGCTCACGGAGGACGAGAACTCGCGCATCACCATGTGCAAGCCGCAGCTGCTGCAGGCGCTCAAGGACTTCGCCTTCCACCCGCTCGTGCAGACGCGCTACAACATCGCGCGCACGATCGCCAACTTCGCCGAGCGACCCGAGAATATCCTCAAGCTCGTGGACGAGGGCGTGCTCACGATCCTCGTCAAGTACGTTTGTCCCATCTCGCGCAACAACGAGGTGCTCTACGAGGCCACGCGCGCGATCGCCGCCATGTCCATGGTGCACGCGTCCAGGAACAAGCTCGTCGAGTGCGGCGTGCTGGGCACGCTGCTCCAGTTCTGCAAGGCCTCGAGCACATCCCCTAGGGTTCATGCCCACGCGCTCACGGCGATCCGCAACTTACGGCACGACGCTGCGGCGCTGCGCATCCAGGCGATCTACCGTGGCTGGGCCGTGCGCGCGCAGTTCGCCCGCAGCATCTTCAACCGGAGGAAGCGCCTGCGCAAGATGACGTCCGTGCGCAAGCTCCAGGTTGACAGCTCGCTCGTGTCGCTCATGGAGCGTCTGGTCACAAACTGAGCAGAGAGAGAGAGAGAGAGAGAGAGAGCCTAGGTGCACTTGGAGAAGGGGGATAATGTAGCTGGATCACAATGTTAGCTATTGACATGATTGAGGCCAATACAATCGGTCTCGTGGTTGCTGTGCTTGGCCGTGACGTCTAGAGCTTGTACTTGCGCGTCTCGACGGGGAAGCGCACGTCAATGAGGCCCTTGATGCCGGCCGTCATGACCGAGTTGGGAGGGACCGGACCCACGCCCGAGGGCGTGCCCGTGATGATCACGTCGCCCTCCTCGAGCGTCATGATGCGGCTCACGTGCGCGATCAGGAACGGGATCTTGTGCACCATGTCCCCCGTGTTGCCGTCCTGGCGGAGCTCGTCGTCGACCTGGACCAGGCACAATGAGAGAGTTAGGCTTGAAATAGGCTGCAGCTACACACAGTATACAGAGAGAGAGAGAGAGAGAGACGCACCTTGAGCCATATGTCGAGGTTGTGCGGGTCCAACACGGCCTCCTTGGGGATGAAGTCGCTCACGGGTGTGAAGGTGTCGAAGCCCTTGGCCTGCGTCCACGGCAGGCCCGCCTTCTTCGCCTTGTCTTGCAGGTGGCGCGCCGTCATGTCGATCGCCAGGACCTATTGTATCACTCACACATCCACACGACTTAGAGCTCAAGTATACCTAGCTAGGTATATACTGGACAATGGCCAAGAAGCCAATAATGCGTACGTAGCCCGAGACGTGGTCCATGCTGTCCTTCTCGGCGATGTCGCGGCCGCCCTTGCCGATCACGACCTATTGACAACAGCATAACCCCATGCACATGCTCAGATACACCCACACGCTGATAAGACAGCTATGCACACGTATACACAGGATGGAGCATTGAGACTCACGCCCAGCTCCACTTCGTGGTGCACGTCGCCGATCCCCGGGGGGAGCAGCACGCTGCCGCCGTTGGCCACGTAGCTGCTCACATGTTGTTCATCCAGATGTCAGTGGACTTCTGTAACAGCACGACTGGTGGAGCAGCACAGCAGATAGTGTACCTGGTGGTGGGCTTGAGGAAGATCACGGGGTCCTTGGGGGCGCTCGCGGCACCCATCTCGCGCGCGTGCGCCTCGTAGTTCTTGCCGATCGCGACGATCTTCTTGCTGCAGAGCGCCCGCAAACAGAGAGAGAGATACATACACACACACACACAGCATTAGCGTTATCGTAGACGCGCGCAGCGTCGCCTCCAGCGCTCTCCGCGCACCCGACGCTCAGGAACTTGCGGCCGCTCATTCTTCTTGTCTCGTTCACTTTCAAATCGGAATTGTGTTTTGCGTGTGTGACGCAAAAACGACGAAGACACTATTCCTAGTCACTCAAGTGAAACCCACTTTTGTGACCTGTGCATTTGTGACATGGCTGCAAAACGCGACCACCAACTGGCAAAATGCTTGACATGGCTGCGCTTGACGTCGCGTGTCCCTCGTGTCCACGATCGACAACTTTGGTGGCGTCGCGCCAGACGAGTGCGCCATGAACATGCAGGCGACCTGGGCATTGACACCCGGAGCGACTTCGATAGCTACGCTAATACTGCGGTGTGGAAGAAGGAGCTCTTCATGAGGGACTGCAACACTCCGTCTAGGTTATGTGGCTCATCATGGCGGCTACAGAGGGGAACAGATAACCTGGTTTAGTGACTTGCTCGCTTCCCATCAATCGCTCGTGGCTTCTACTGAGAGGACAACACTTGGGTGGTGAGTGGCTCCTGGCTAGCGACAGTCGCTGGTGGCAGTTGAGTTGACGGCAGCTGGGCTTGTTGGATCGCGCGCATGCGGTCGTGGAGCGCCTTGGTCTCCAGCCGCACGCGTCGGCGCTCCGCCTCGAGCGTCTCCTCATAGCTGGACCTAGTTGGGCGAGTACAACCAACCAGGTTAGTTCGCTTTGACACCAGTCCAGCCCAACACATGGACACAACAGCGAGCGAGCCTAGGTACGCACGCGCTGTTTCGTTCTTTGCGGATCGCGACCTGCTGGCTGACTGGAGGCACCGGCGGCGGAGATAGCGTCCGCTCAAAGCTCGTAAAAGCCTCCGCACCCCCAGGCAGGGGGTACACTGGCGGAGCGGGTAGGCAATCTGAGCCTTCTCTCATAGCGTCGAGCGCTCGCTGCTTGTTGATTTTCGCGATGCGAGCGTTCTCCAGAAAACACTGTCGGGCGATGTCCTTCGCAGCTTCCTGGTCATGTATCTGCTTCGGTCGTGGCTGGAATTCGACAGAAGGTTGGTGCAGAACTCTGTTGTCACGATGTCGGTGCGCAGGTCGATCGTCCTCTTCCATGAACGCTGCGGGCGTGGACTTGTCCTTGTCCACGCGCTCCTTGTTCCTCCGAGCAGCAGCCTGTGGGAGAACCAAAGGAGAGGTTAGCGAGGCAAGTAAGTCGAGGCGACCATGCTTTTCGGGCTTGCTGCGAACCTGGTTCTCAAAGAAGATCTGGCGTGCCACACCGTCACCTTGAGACTGAGACTGCTGCTGCTGCTGAAGCTGGAAGTGAGGTCTTGGCTGCTGTTGTTGCTGCTGGTGCTGTACCTGACGCTCGTGATGCGCATTGGAAGGCTGGAACCACTCGGATGGTATCACAACGGCTGGTGACGCTGAGAGCTGTTGCTGATAGTGAGCTGCTGGCTGCGGCTGGGCGACGTCTGCACTCTGATGCTGTTCTGTACTGAACCCTGCAGCGAATCGCTCGAGGCTCTTGGGCTGCTGGAAAGTGGCGACAGTCATCATCTGAAACATGTGATGCAGCACAAACTCACTTCGGAGGACGTCTCTAATGTCTGGACGAGCCTATACAGTGGAATGCACGAGTAGAAGGTCAGTCGAATACAATACACAGCAGCAAAACCTACAGACATGACTCAATAAGACTCACTCGCGCGTTCTTGGTAAGAAGCTTCGTCACCAGATCCTGGAACCCCCTCGAGTAGCAGGCCGGCAGCGGCGTGGGCTCGGCGTTCAGGATCTGGTGCACGACAGCCCCTATGGCCTTGCCCTTGAACGGCGGTGCGAAGGTCGCGAGCTCGTAGACCACGCAGCCGAGGCTCCACACGTCGCTCTTGGCGTCGTACGGCTGGTCGTCCATGAGCTCAGGGGACCTGAGCAGGCAGCACCAGGTAGAGGTATCAACAAGCTGGCTACTGGGTGGTGGGACTTGTGTCTACTTACATGTAGTAGGGTGTACCGATGACCGTCTGGGCCGCGTCGAGCGAGTTCTGCAGCATGCGCGAGACGCCAAAGTCGCTCACTTTGACGATCCCGTTCGCGTCCAGCAGGATGTTCTATAGCAGCATTCGCACAGCTCAACATTGCAGCCAAATTCTCAGGCCAGCACTCTGCGGTGGCTGGACATGACGCACCTTTGGCTTCAGGTCTCTAGTAGAAGCAAACGCAAATCCCAGTCAGAGTCTGCGTGAAGTCTATGGGTAGAAGGAAGGCTCGTAGCGCACCTGTGTAGAATCCGGTGGCTGTGCAGATACTCGAGTGCGAGCGCGATCTGCATAAAGATGCGCATGACCTCCGCCTCGCTCATCACGCGCTGTCTGCTCATTATAGAGTCCCACCGAGTCAGGCTCAAATGACTTCATGGCCACCATGAAGACCAGACACCCACCTGTCTTGAAATGAGCGCAGGTACTCATCCAGGTCGCCCCCACTGGCGTACTCCATGATGATCGCCAGCTGTCCACTATGCGCGTCTTCCGCAGTCTCGATACACTGCGTGATGTTGACGTGGCGCATGCGCTTGAGCAGCTCCGCCTCCTGCGTGGCCTGCGCCAGCTGCAGCGGGTTCCCACGCGCGTGGTTGGGCACTTTAGCAGCGAACAGCTGCGAGTCGCGCGTCCGCCTGACGAGGAACACGTCTCCATACTGGCCGCTGCCCAGTAGCGACAGCGTCTCGTAGCCGGTGATTGCCGGTGCTGGCGGCAAGGCCATCTTCACGCCACTCAGCCGTGTATCAATCACCGCAAGGCGGAAGGATAAATGTAGCCATGTATGCTTAGACGAGGGGAGCGAAACGACCGCGATATCGTTTATATGCACGATGCCGAAACCTGCCTCGACTGCAGCATCTTTCATCCTTAAATGTCCACGCGGATTGGTAAACAAACCTGTTCGGATGCAAACCACCTTTTTAACTGCATTTCAGCATTTGAGGCACGCAAAACAGGATGCTTGCGAATAATATGGCGCGAAAGCGCGGCTCGGACGCCAGCTCCACGACGCGGCCGCGGCGAAGACGCATCCGCCAGGAGCCCGTGACCAGTGACACTAGCGGCAGTGAAGAAGAAACTGCTGCTGCTGCTGGTGGTGGCGGTGCGAGCCAGAGCCAGCGGTACCAGCGCCGGCACCGCGAGCCGACGCTCGTGTGCGCGAGCGAGAGCGTGAAGCTGCTCGTGACGCTGCTGAGCTGCCTCGCGTCGCCCGGCAAGAAGGAGCAGCGCGTCCGGTGCGACATCGACGCCCACGGGATGCTCTTCACGGCGCACTCGAAGGGCAAGTCGCTGCAGATCAAGACGTCGCTCGGCGGCGAGCTCTTCGAGACCTACAAGCTGTCACTCGAGCGCGAGCCTGATGATGATGAGAACGATGGCGGCGCTGCTGCTGATAATGACGATGACGACCTGCAGCTGAGCTTTGCGCTCAACCTGAACACGCTCGTCGAGTGCCTGTCCATCTTCGGTCCCGGCGCGCTGGCCACCACGTCGCTGCGCATGAGCTACCTGCCGCAGACGGCGAGCCTGCTGCTCGTGGTCGAGGACAGCGGCGTGATCTGCGAGTGCGCGATGCAGGTGCTCGAGCACGACGGCAACGACGTGGGCCAGTTCGAGTTCGAGACCGCGTTTGAAAACTCGGCGGTTGTCGGCAGGTGCATCATGCAGTCCGAGCCGCTGCACGACGCCTTCGCCGAGCTCTACGACCTGCCGAGCGCGGCGTCCGTGACGATTGCCATGTTTGGCAAAGAGGACCCGTCCGGCCGTCACGCTTTCCTCAACGGCAGTAGCGACTACAGCTCAAGCCTGTCGCGCAAGTGCCTGAGCCTGAGCGCGACGTCCGAGACGGGCTCGTGCGAGATCGAGTTCGGGGTCACGTCCAAGGCGTTCATCGAGTTCTTCTGCGCGCCGCCAGCCAATGACGAAGACGGTGACACTGGTAAGTGCGCCGCGACGTTCCACGTGGCCGTGCTGCAGCAGGCGTTCAAGGCGCTGGCGCACTCGAACGAGACCTTTCTGCGCATGAACGCCGACGGTTTCCTCTCGGTGCAGCACATGGTCGAGAGCGGCACGGGGGACAAGGCGTTCGTCGACGCGCTCATCAGCCCCGAGGACGCCTCGATCCAGTAAAAGCGGCCCGTTGAAGAACCGGTAGTATCGAGCAGCTACGAGCCACCACAGCCAACCATTCTTTTTTAAATCAATCGAGCGTGCGTGCATATTTATCATCACCTTCATGGATGCATCAGACCATTTCAATCGCAGCCTCACGATTTGTGGGTGACAATAGCGACGAAGCGCCGGCGTCAGACGGCGGCAGCATGTAGCCTCGTTGCCGCAGTGCACGCATGACGACTGGCGTGACGGCGAAGGTCAGCGGAATGCGCACGGGCGCCAGCACCTTGAAGATCGCGTAGGCAATCACGAACGCGCCCGCCGCGTGTGCCTTCGAGCCCTTGGAAGCGTCGCCCTCGAGCCCAATGGCGCTCAGCAGCGCGCCGACGTTCACGCCGTTCGAGACGCACACGTAGGCGATCGCGATGACGGCGAACGAGATCACGGTGTGTGTGGCGATGCCCACAGCGCCGTACTCGGCGACAAACGCCTTGGCGCGCGCCTTCCACGAGGGCGGCAGTTGCAGTGCGTCGGCGTCGATAGCTGCAGGTGAGTCGTTTGGTGCAGCGGTCACTGTAAGCGCTGTCTTATCTGTCTGCACATAGCAGCAGTCAGCACGCATTGCAACAAGGGGTGAAGCGTTCAAATGACACGGCGCACGTGGCGTACGTGGTGGGGCGATCGCGCGGCGATGAGCGGGTCCGTCTCGCGCATCACTGTCATCTGTCCGTAACTAGTGCTTTTGTCTTGGTGGCGGTGGTGTCTGCGTGGCGGATTGGCGAGTGCGTCGCAGAATCATCGCCCTTCGCTGGCATTCAGTCATTTCACTCGCTCGCTCGCTCGTTCGCGCGCGCCGGCTGGCTGTCTGTCTGTCTGCTCCCAGGCGGTACACTTTCGAGTCACCATTTGCGTAACAGCTGGCAACTTGCGATTGCGGGCCCCAGCCAAAACAGACTCATCTGCACGCGTGACTTGTCACCCCAACGCCATCTCCCCTCCTCCATCATCTGGAAGAGATCATGGGAGCTTTTGCTTCAGATGCCCAAGAGTCACGGCGCGGCTTTTCGTCCATGACTGGACTCCAGAGGAAGCCAGCTCCGCTCACTTGCCAGTCAACCTGCGACGTGTGCACACCTATCATTTGTAAGCACCATACTCGAGCGATCGCCAGCAGCAGCTGAGCTCAATCCAAGCAAATGAACGCAGTCGAGACGATCTCTAGCATCTGTTCGCTCCGTGCTCCCTGTCTTCTCGTGCACCTGGGTGTGTGTGTATATTGATAGTGTGCTCCTATCTCACCACGACTACAATGCGCTCGCCTCTCTGTCTCTACACAGAACCAGTCGGCGGCGGTGGCGAGCGGCGGGCGGGTAAGGACGCGCTGGCGCTCGTGGTGGTCGGCAGCATGTAGCCTCGCTTCCGCAGCGCGCGCATGACAACGGGCGTGACTGCGAACGTGAGCGGCCACCGCACGGGCGACAGCAGCTTGTAGATCGCGTACGCGATCACCGCCGAGCCGGCCGAGTTGGCGGTCGACTCGCTCGTCGACACGGAAAGGCCCACCGTGTTGAGCAGCGAGCTCACGTCGACACCAGCAGACACGCCCACGTAGATTGCCGAGAACGACACGAGCGAGAGCACGATGTGCGTGCAGACGCCCACGCGGCCGTACTCGATCGCAAACGTCTTGGCGCGCTCCTTCCACGACAGCTGTACCCCTGGCTGGGCTTCGTTTAGTAGCGGCGGCTCTTCTAGCTCGCTGCTCAATGCAGGCGCGCCGCTTTTCTTGCTCTTCTTCTGCAGAATAGGACACATAGACAGCATGTGATGGTCAGCTTGTGCGCACTCGTATCTTTGGCGCAAAGCGGCCATTCGCCGCTCCCGCCACCACCACCGCAACACAGACGTCCACTACTTATAAACAAACAGCACGTACGTTGTGCTGCGCGTTGACACCCGTGAGCGGGTCCGTCTCGTGCGTGTTGGCTTCTGAAGCTTCCGGCTCGTTGCTCTTTCTGGACGAGTAGGGACGCGAGGAGAAGAAGGCAGGGACGTTAGTACCAAGTGCGCGCACCGCCAGGACACTGCCGCGGCTGCTGCTGCTGCTGTGCACGAAGCTGCGACTGGCGCTGCGCGTGAAATACCTCGATCCGCTGCGCAGCATCATCCTCTTGCTCTTCCTCTTCTTCCTCTTCGTGCTTTCGCTTCAAAGGGGCGAGTTCAAGAATGACAGAGAGCATGCAGATGGCGCGCTGGAAATGGCTCGTGGAGCTATCCAATGGAAATCGAGAAAGATGATCCGATCAGATATACTCAGATACCGGAGACTGAAAAGGTCCACCTTCGGGCGACAGTCCTGGAAGTCGCTCGGAGAGAGACTGACTGGCCCCAGCACCAATGACACATCAGGAAGTCGAGCGCCTTTGAAGCGCCAGTTGGGCCCTCAGAGCCCATGGTGATGAACAACAAAGTGTCGTCACGCATGCGATTGGAGGTGCGGTGGTTGTGTGCTGGTTGACTTGGGCTCGGACTGCAGTCAAAAAGTCTCAACGTACTCATTCACTCGTGGTACGCTCAGCTGGTTGCGTGCAGCTCGCGATGCGGCAGTTGACGCCTCCGCCTCCTTCCTAGTCTCTTCATTCGCAAATTCGCCGTGGAGACCACACACCAGCGTCGCACTTGAGCGTCCAAGATGGCCGACCTCGAAGCCCACCGAGCTGAGGTGGAGCAGTGGACCGGTAGCGACAAGACAGTGTCGAAGAACGGCACGCAGACGCGATTCAATCGCCTCAACAACGCGCTCATCCTGCAGCTTCTCACAGAGAAGCCCGAGTTCGAGAAGAAGCTCGCCTTTGACCAAAGCGTCTCGTCGTCCAAGAGCTCTGCGTCGCGTGAGGTGAGCAAGCAAGCGAGCACGCACCTGATCGGGCACTTCGGCTACCAGTGCAAGCCCAAGCGAAAGAAGACAAGCAAGAAGGAGAACAGGGGCGCCTCGGTTGAGCCAGAACCCCAGACCCGCGACTGGCCCAGTGGCAAAGTCTTCACCGAGATCTTCGTTGTGATTGGCGAGCACGAGTGCAAGTTTGACGCCGTCGTGTGGAGCCAGCAGTGCCTCAACTGCCGCACCAAGGTGTCGAGCGACGTGGACGAAGAGGTTTACAAGGAGCGTGTGTTCTCCAAGTTGCTGCTCCTGCTCGGACTGCGTGAGGTGATCATTCGCGATGATGACGAAGATGAGGAGAAGACGCAGCCGCATGTCAAGTCGCTGTGCTGCGCATGCAAGGCGGGCAAGTGTCTCAAAGCAGGACGCGGATACTAAGGGCGATTCGCAGATGGCGATGAATCCAAGAAAGCTGGACCTGTTGTGAGACGTCGCTCGCAGGTGGACACAAGTGTCCACTTCCGATGGAACCCAAAAGCTGCGACACGAGAGGCTTTTGGTTCTTTTCTTTGCGAGAGACATTGTCTTTCTGTCAAAGCAAAGAAACAAGCGACTACGGCATCGGGTATGTGCTTTCCCGAGAGGTTCCTCAGACGTGGACCTTTCGAAGTGGAAGTGGACACTGAGTGTCCTCACGAAGAAGATTCCAGAGCGACAGATCCAGGGGATACGTACGCAGTCGTGAGTTTGAAAATGCATGGGTGAGTGGGTTACCGCAGTCGAGATTTAGCGTTGAGTGGCAGTCTTCCGTTTGTGAGATGCCACCAAGTGTTCACTCACTTTACCACAAGCCACCCAAGTGACCTCGCCCTCAAGTGCAGCCGACGAAGCCAGCCACGATACGAGAGATGCAATAGTGGCTGCTTCTAGCTCAGCTGACTGGGGCTTTGCTTGTCTTTGTCGAGAGAGCAAGGCGTGGCGAGCATGCGGCTGCTGAGCAAGTCGCCGCCCGCGAGTCCTTCACGCATTCCCCGTGCAACAGGTTACATTGCTCACTCGAGTGTCCATTGCACTTGAATTGTACCCCATGGTGGATCTCCCTCATTTCTTTTATTTAGGGACTGCTTTTTTCCTCAACTTCAATTGAGCGTGCGTCCTAATTCGACACGCACACATCGTCACTTCCATTCCCGATTTCGAAGCCGGACGAGCCGAGCAGGAAGAGCAGCTACAGAAGCGCGGCCATGAAGCTCCTCACTGCACTGCTGCGCACGTCTCCGGGGACTACTGCCGCGCGTGCTCTGCACACGAGTGACACGCTCGCGAAGTCGCTGGTAGCGGGCGGCTCGTTCACTGGCGCTCGCCAGCAGCAGCAGCCGTCACGCCACGTCGATGGTCGATCTTCCGCCACAGCGATCGCCCCACCTGGTGCGCGGCTCTTCTCGAGCGGCCGCAGCGAGCCACCTGTCGCCGAGTCGTCATTCCTGCAGAGCATCGACCTGAGTCACCCGAACGCCGCAGACCGCCAGAAGCTCTCGAAGCTCATCCAGGAGGTCGTCAAGACCAAGGCCAATACGGGCGGTGCGTTCGTGCGTGCGTCTCTATGTGTATTGTAAAGCATAGGAAGCCCAATTGACTTGTGACATAACGGCTGCTACATGAATGTCCATGACGATCTAGACTTTGTGCCGCGCGTGGTGATCGCGAGCCTCTGCGCCAAGTACCGCACGCTCAACATCGAGGAGAAGAAGCAGTTCCTGCTCATACTGGCGCGCGACCTGCACGTCGACACTGCTGTGGTACGTATTTGCATCTCTATGTGTCTTGTGCCATCCACAAGCAGGACAGTGACCTGTACTAGCACTTGCCACGTGTCCTACATTCCAGCTCCAGCAAAGCCTCGAGTACTTCACAGACAGCGTGGCCCGCGTGCAACAGAAGGACAATGACAAGGCCATCAACTGGGAGCACGAGAACATCGAGCGGTACCTGCGCACGTTCCGGAACCTGCGCCAGGCGCTCAGCCCACTCTACGAGACGTTCTTCCAGCAGATCCTGTCGCAGCGCGAGGGCGGCATGCTCTTCCTACTGCACCTGCGCGCCGACCTGCTGCAGGTGCTGAGGAAGCACACATCCGAGAGCACCGAGGCCGCGGCCCTGCGGTCGCTGGACGTCAGTCTCAAGGTAGGCTTTAGTGTTGAGCATTTGCTTGGTGGCTGGACTTTTCATTCTCAAAGGTGCTGTATCTATCTGCTGTAGAACTTCTTGGCGTCTTGGTTCAGCGTGGGCTTTCTGAGCCTCGAGCGCGTCACGTACGAGAAGTCGTCGGGCCAGCTGCTGGAGAAGATCATTCGGTATGAGGCCGTGCATCCCGTCGGAACGATCATCGAGCTCAAGAGGCGCCTTGGTACGATCGTTCATTCGTTGAGGTTACCTCGCTGCCTGTTGGCTGTCTTGGAGTGCTGAACTTTGACTTGTTACGTGGACTCGGGCAGGCAAAGGACGGCGCTGCTTCGC